>PVHP010022577.1:0-28241 GCA_004024765.1 Zapus hudsonius
CACAGGAAAGGATGTTTACTTCCAGCTTCTTTGAGCTTCTTTACATCCTGCCCCTTGCTGAGAGGCCGCCTTCCTGTAAACATCCTCAGAGACCCACCCAAGATAATTAAAAAGATCAAGTTGACAACAAAACCTAACCATCACACATGGTAATCAGGCATGGCAGTGGTCAAGCGTCCCCAGGAGAAGAAGCATATCAACTTCATTCTTCCTAAACTCTGACTGATTAGCAGCTACTGAGAAGTGAGGACTGCAGACATGTAAAAGAGGAAAGATTACTTTTCTTTTTTTTAACTATTTTATTTATTCATTTTCAAGCAGACAGATACAGAGAGAGAGGAGGAGAGAGAGAGAGAGAACCAGGGCCACCACCTTGTGGGTCTGGCCCACGTGGGTCCTGGGGAATCAAACCTGGGGCCTTAGGCACTGGAGGCAAGTGCCTTAAATGCTGATCCATCTCTCCAGCCCAAAAGATTACTTTTCAAAAGGAAAATGCAGGAAAACCAAAGGAAAACAGGCCAAACATAAACTTTTGCCTAGTGTGTTTAGAATAAACACAGTATCTGTAATAATAAATAAACAGACTGGCTTTCCCTCTGAGACAGCATGGATGTGAACCTGGCACCCAAGCATCAGATGGAAAAGACATGAGAAGGAAAGAGCAAGTCAACACCAACTTGCATAAAACTAGTGCTGTGTGAAACCAATACTTACCATACAGCATCACAAGGCCACAGGATGCTGCATCCAAAGACCCCCCAAAAAAAAAATCTTACTAGTTCAAACACTTGGCAAAACACAAAATAGATGTCATACCCAATTAGAGGCAAAGACTGAACTTGAATCGGGATTTCTAGTTTAGTGCCCTTTCGTATTTGGAGGGAGGGGGAGAGGAGTGGTGGGACCCTCTGGAGGGCACAAGGCACAAGGTTTCTAGCCCAGCTAATCACATGGTCACGGCTGACAATATGGTTAAAAACTGGCAGGATAGCATGAGTCCCCTGAGAAGTGAAATGTCCTCAGACGGGAAAGAAATTCCTGCTGTCACAGTGACCACTGTTTTCAGAGGCATTTTCCACCTTCCTTTCAGAAGGGAAGTGAGTCTGAAACCCCCCTCAGAAGAGGGAAGCACAGAATCAGGAAGCAGATCACAGAATAGCTTCAATGAGTCGGTGCCAAGTAAATAGATTGGACATTATCACCGTACTCCATACCCTCAATGGAACTCTGCTCGTGAATGGAATGGTATATTATAACCGGCATAAAATAGGCCACCACTTTAGTTGCAACACAGGATTGTCCAAATAAACAAGCATTAATCATGCATATTATGTAGAGCATAATGCTTCAGAGAGCTTCTGCAAGCAGCTCCAAATGAACTCAACCAAATTATACCATCTGACAGCTGTTTCATGACCTGTGGCAAATGAGTTGGTGGTCTCAGTCCAGTTCCTAGTGGACAGGTGTCCAAAGCACAAAAACTACCCTCACAATTGGGCCTAATTAGCAACCTGGTTGTTGCATCCACAGTAAAACCTGGAGCCCATGTCATCGCCTCGTTGTTGGAGGCCCGTTTCTGCTATCAGGTGGCCACATGCTGAAGGCTGAACACAGGAAGACTCACAATGGTGCCTGTTCCAGGACCAGCTCAGCCTCACACCTGACTCCCCAAAGCCTAACTTCAGAGATGTCTCAGACAAGAATGGAGCTCAGGCAGCATTTTAATTCATGGAAGAGACATATTTGAATCACTTCAGGGTGTGAGCTCCCACCTTTCATAAGTGCAATTCCCCTAGAACACAAAATCTTAGGTTTCCCTGAGTAAAATGATTTCATTCATGTCTTTGCCTTAATGCAAACCAGCCTGCTTTTGCAGAAACTGCCTCCTGCAGCCTTTGTAAGTGTGCAGTATTCTCAAAGTCTCCGCACACTTCAGAACCACAGGACAGAGTCACTTCAAAGCCAGTCATGCTTTTACTGTACAAACTCCTTCTCTGACACCCAAAGTATCAGCACTGTCAGCTTCCCTCGCAGACTTCTTGAGCAGAATGTGCCAAATCCTGGCTTTCCCCTCTTTATGAAATATCATTAATGGTGACTGCAGTAACATTTGGGTGATCCAGAAAACACTGGCCATATTTTCTTATTTCTGTAACCCTAATAATCTTTTCATCCTCATTACCACAGGTACCATCTACTTCTGACATTGTCATTACTAGAAATTTCCACCTCCAAACCCCTTATTCCCAGTGTACATTGCTATATCTCCCATTTTTACAACTCTTGCTAGCCTACAGACCAATCTCACCCTTCCTAACCGTATCATCCCCTCTTTCACTTCCTTCTGTTCTTGTTACTTCACATTTGCTCCTTGGTTTATCTAATGTAACATCAACTCTTGTTAGCTTTATCTCCAAACCAAATTATTTTATATCTCACTCATAATTTTATCCTGTTTTGAGATCAAAAATACAGTCAATAACATTTGGTGAATGAGTAAAATATTTAAAATGACTAACTTTCATTTTTGATTTCAATACAGAAACACAAAAGAAGTCACTCCCACATTAAAAGTGACCAATCTAGGGGCTGCAGAGATGGATCTAGGGGCTGCAGAGATGGCTCAGCAGTTAAGGCTCTTGCCTGCAAAGCCTAATGACCCAGGTTTGATTCCCCAGTACCCACATAAAGCCAGATGCACTTTATTGCAGCATTATGAGAGCCAGCTAGCAGGGAGCTGGCTTCCCTTTCAGGTCAATGTCCTGTGACCACAGTCTATGGCTTCTTTAGCAATGGGGTCTTACCATTTAGATCTGGTGGGTAGCCAGGTGCTTTGGCAATGGCCTGGATTGTTTTAGGGCTTCATGGGCTCCCTGAACAATAGTTCACTCTGGGGGGCAACCAAAGTCTGGTGCTGGAATTTACCAGCAATAGCCTATGATTTTAAGGTAAAGCTTTCCCTCCTCTTATCCCTCCCTGCTTCTCCTCTCTCCAATCCTCATTCTAATTATTTTGGAACTTTGTATATACAAATCATGAGTTGGTACCATCATTTCCCTCCTGTCTGCCCCCCTCTATTCCACTGGATAATATGGGCTGAAGCTCTAGCTCAGTAATAGAGCTAGCTTCTGTCTAGCATCCACAGGCCTTTGGTTAGATCATCAGCAATGGGGGAAAAATAACAAAACTACTGCCTACTCCAACCACAGTGGAGTAAAGTTACAGATTAATAAATAGAAAATCTGCAAGTTTGTGATCATACATTTAACCAATGGATGAAAGAAGGAATTACAAGAAGCCAGTGCTGGAAAAGCAGACTGGGAATCCCTCAGGCTCACTGCCAGGTTAGTCTAGCCAAATTGGTGAACTGTAGGTTCAGTGAGAATGGTGAAGACTGACTGAGAAAGACACCTTATATTGACTTCTGGCTTCCACATGCACGTGCGTGCGCACGCACACACATGCACGCGCGCACACACACACACACACACACACACACATTAGCTAATAACTAAATAAATAAAAAGAAAATCTGAAAAGACCTATAACTAGTAAAGAGATTGAATCAGTAATCAAAAATTTACCAACAAGGAAAAGACAGCTTGATTCATTAATTGCACTAAATACTTGAAGAACTAATACCAATTGTTCTCAAATGTTTCCCAAATTTTTAATTTGAAAGAATGCTTCATAATTCATTCCCTTGGGTTTGCATCATCCTGATAAGAAAAAAAATGACCAGAGAAGAAAATAATCAAACAATACTCCTTATAAGCATTCATGTATAATTTCTCAAAAATATACTAATTAATGCTCCATGTTAAAATGGGATTCATTCCTAGAATGCACGGATGATTCAATATGTGAAAAAAACACCAAGATGGCATAAAATGTTCACAAAATTAAGTAGAAACACATATGATTATCTCAAATAAGTCAGAAAAAGCACTTAGCAAAATTCAACACTCTTTCAAAATAGCCATACCCACCAAACTAGGAATAGAATGAAACCACATTAGCAGAATAAAAGCCAAATATGAAAATCCCATAGTGGACATCATACTCACTACTGAAAAAGATGGGGATTGGGTCAGGTGATCTGCATTGGGAGAACAGGAAGAATGTGAACTCTTTTGAAGAGGTCTGAATGCTGAAGCAGGTAACCCACTCTTCAAAATCGACTTTATTTCCTCCCTGAATTAAGGAGTTGGTAGTCCACCTGGTACTATGAAGTATAACAAATAAAGGAAGAAACAGGCATTGGATATGTAACAATGTTTTGTTTTTTTGGAAATAGGCATGGCCATTGTGAAGCAGGCTTGATAGATTACCTGTGTGGAAGCCTATGGGTTACAGTGGAGACCCAGTGAGATGTCAGGACCATGGGATGGCTGCCAAGGAGAGCTGCCAGCACCAGATGAAGTTGTCCCTGACTGTGAGTACTGAGCTGGAGAGGCGGAATTGGAACTCCAGAGACTCATTCCTGGTTAAAATTATTGGACTTGGAGACATCAGTGGTTAGAGTTGTCAGACTTGGAGTTACAGAATTTGATGTTTGCCCTGTTGTCTTAAATCTTGTATTGGTTCAATAATTCTTTACAATGCCAAATGCTATCTTTTGTAGTGTAAATGTTTATTCTGTGCCATTATGTTTTTTGAGGGATTTTTGGGATTATGTCTCAGTTAAAAGACCTTGGACTATGGGAATGTTTGAATATCATTGGAATTGATAAAAACTAAGGAAACTTAAAAGTTGAACTGAATGCATTGTGTTTTACATCATGTTTGGTTATCAGTTTATGGGGACCAAGCATGGAAGGTGGTGGTATAATTCAGGTGTCCCCCATAAACTTAATGTGTTCTGAATGCTTGATCCCCAGCTAATGACAATTTTGGAATTGGAACCTTGTTGTAGGTATGTTGTTAGAGGCAGGCTTATGGGTGTTATAGCCAACTTCCCCTTGCCAGTGTTTGGCAACCAAAATAAACCCATTCCTCCCATTAGCTGCTTTTGGTCAGGTTCTTTCCACCAGCAATGAGAAGTTGACTACAACACCACATAATTCAGCAATTCTGTTTGTGTGTATATTCTAAAAAGAACTAAAAACAGGAGTTTAAGAGATAGGTACAGTCATATCCATAGCAGTATTACCCACAATAGCTAAGATGTGGAATCCACTTGTATTTGACAAGGAACAGGTTCGTGGATAGGCAAAATACTATAGAGCTTTTTAAAAGGTTATCCTGTCACATTCAATGATATTGGTGAATTTGAGACCCTATGCCAAATGAAATAACACAATCACCAGACAAATATTGTATAACACTTCTTATATATAGTATCTAAAGTCAAAATCATCAAGATAGAAATAGAAGAGAAGCTGCTAAGGACTGCAGGAGGCAGGAGTTTATGAGCACTGAATTTCAGGGCTGCAACATGAAAATGTTCTAGATATCTATTGTACAACAATAAAAACACACTTAACAGAGGTTGAGGGATGTAACTAAGTGGTGGAGTTCTTGCCTTCCATGCACAAGACTGAATCTTATGAGAAAAGGACATTTTTTAATGTACAGTGTCAGTAAAATTAATTGTATATCCACATCCTGAAAGTAAATCGACCTTGAACTTTACCTTCTACAATACACAAAAGTAAACTCAAAATGGATCATAGATGTAAATGCAAAACCCAAAAATTATAAAACTTCTAGAAGAACACATGTATAAAAATGCTTATTGATTTAGGTCAGACAAAGATTTCTTACATGTGACACGATCTACTTTTAAAATTTGATTAATTGGGTTTCATCAAAATTAAAAATTTATACTCTTTAAAATACAAGAAAAGATGAGTCATTGAATTTGAAACATTGCAAAATACAACTCTAATAAAGTATTTGTGCCATGAACATATAAGGAATTCTGAGAAGACAATCGTAAGAAATCAAATAACCAAACCAGAGGGCATGGTGAGGCTTCATCAAAGTAGAGATATAAATGAACATGTAGTATTTTGGAGAAATGTTTACCATCGTTAGCCATTGGTGAAATGCAAATTAAATCCCACAGATACCTTTTGCAGTCGCTAAAATTGAATTTTCAATGTACCTAACAATTACTAAGATCTCGCCAGTGTGTAGAGCTGGATTGTTCATTACTAGTAAGAATACAAGAGGGTGCAGATGCTTTCCAAAACATTTTGACCATTTCTTATAAAGTTAAACAGAACCAGTTAGTAATGTGAACTCTACATGTGTGGCTAGAAACAATGAGAATGCTTTTGTGTCCTTACCCGCCCGCGGGTCATCACAGCGAGGGCCCTAGGAGAAGGGGTGAGAATGGGTGGGAACAAGAGACACGAGAGAATGGAGCAAGACGGATTTCCGATCAAACTCATTTTATTACAAGCAGGCAGCACCTTATATACAGGGGAGCAAGGTGGTTGCTGGGAGTTAGCAACCTGGTTGCTAGGTAACTTGGTCAGAGCAGGGGTCATGATCTCTAGGAGGAAAGCCTGCAGGCGGGAGAGAGAAGGTTTGGCAGAGAAGATAGGAATTTAGCATTAGTTAGTAGGAGGAAGAGCAGAGACCTTCAAAAACAAATGTTGACACATTTTATGGCACAAACGGCTCCCCACATTTTTGCACACAAATATTGTTACAGAGAGAACACAGAATGCAACCCATTCACTATTACCAAAACCTGGAGAGGGTCCAAACATCTACCAACTAATTAGTGCATATTATATTGTTCTCAACAGATAAAAATGGATGACCTAGACTCAAAACTCACCCACTATGACTCAGAGACTTCGGCAGAAGAGAGGACGGAAAGATTGTAAGAGCCATGGTGGGGGAGAATATCCAGAGACATTGCCCCCATCAGCAACAATACACAAAGGGGGAAGAAAAAAAAGAGAAAGAAAAACTGGCTACCTCTGGTGGAGGTCATATCCCCCTATCCTATGGACAGATCTAGTATGCACACGGAGGAAGGACCCCAGTGGGTAGGGGACAGAGAGGAGGGAAATGGGGACACACAGGATTTGTTCATAAAATGTATATACTTATTCATAATAAAGATATTTTTTAAATGGATGACCTATGGATTCATGAATGATTTTCAAAAGCATGATGCTAAATGAAAGAAGCCAGACTTTAAAAGATGCATATTGTTTGGTGTCATTTTGAAAAACTACAGTGACAAAAATCAGTTGCCAGGATCCAGGGTGGGGGGATTAGGAGAAGATGACCTACAAAAGACCACAGAGAAACTTCTGAGGATGATGAAGTTATTCCATGTCTTGAACACATTATATGAAAATAGATGTTTATCAAAAATCCTCAAGAGGTAAATTTTATTGTATGTAAGCCTGGACTTTTTTTCTCCAAAGATTAGCTAGAATGTGTACATATGGGCTTATTATCAAATTCTCTCTAAATGCATGTCTATTCTTATATTCCCATAAAAATTTAAATGAATGCCAATATCAGGCAAGGGCCTTTCAGCTTCTATTTATAACAGACCATATATTTGGAATGCAAAAATAATAATTTAGTGCATGAGGATGTGGAGAGAAAAGGATCCCTGGGTCTTGCTGGCTAACCAGTCTAACTTAAAAATTGGTGATCTCCAGAACAATGAGACTCTGTCCCTAAGGAGGTGAATGGTGTTCCTGAGTATGACACCTGTGCACACACACCCACAAACACACATGTACCTGTGCACGCACACACGCGCACACACACACGCACACACACACACACAAGAGCACTCACACATGCATTAAAATTTAACAAGTAGCCAGTTGTGCTAGTGTGTGCTATTACCAATGCTCGAGACACAGAAGCAGGAGAGGTAGTGAGTTTGAGGTCAGCCTGGGACTACAGAATGAGTACCAGGCCAGCCTGGGCGAGAATGAGACCCTACCTCAAAAAAATGAAAAAAAAAAGTTAAAACGTAAAAATTATGCAGTGCAAAAAAAGTCACAGATTAGGATTAGAAGAATGTCTATTAAAACATTCTGATATGAGACCCAGAATACATTTTTTATTAAAAAGGTTTCCTAACAACACTTCATAATATCCAAAGTAATTCCAAGTTTATCCTAATATCTATTTGAGACTAATAAAAAATAAAAAAATAAAAATTGGGGAATTTTACCAAAATTTATTTTAGACTCCAAGGCTCCTTAAAATGTGGGAACAGGGCTGGAGAGATGACTCAGAGGTTAAAGCACTTGCCTGCAATGCCTAACAATGCTTCCCCAGGACCCAGGTAAAGCCAGAGGCACAAAGTGGTGCATGCATCTGGAATTCCTTTGCAGTACCCATTCTCTCTGTCTGGCTCTCTTCCCTTCCCTTCCCTCCTTTCTCCTCTCTTCCCTTCCCTTCCCCTCCCTTGCCCTCCCTCCCCTCTCCTCTCCTCCTCTCCTCTCTCTTTCTTTCTTTCTCCCCTTGCAAATAAAAAATACTTTTTTTAAAGATGTAGGAACAATTGAAGAAAATCATGGCGCATTTCCACACTTAGACAACCCCACACATGGACAATTTCTTGCTTCTAGGAAATGCAAGATGAAGACTTGTACTTTCTTAAACCACAGGCCTTAATTTTAAGGGGAAAAATCTCAGAAATTACACAGTTTATCACTTATATACTTTGTAACTTGTACCAAAAAGTACCATCTTTCTTGAAGAGATATATCATAACTGGAGCTTTACCTTTGTGTAAAAATTATATAATTGGGTCAGTGTAAAATCATATAACTTTGTTAGTATAAACAAAACCATGTCCTTCCATAATTTTTATGGGTCATATTTTATTGTTTCAACATTGTTGAAGTATTACTGACAAAAACTATGTATGTTTAAGGTCTGCCATGTGATGTTTAGACTACACATACATTGTGATTCTTTCACTAAACTAATTAACATACTCATTACATGCATTGCCCAGGCAACAGGGCATCTATCTGCCTTCATCCCCTTCCCACATGGCTCTGACTTCGGTCTTGAGAAATGCCAAGCTCTAGGCACAGCAGGAATTCTGAGACACCTTGTGAACAGCAACTGGAGTCCTTGGCCCTGGCTTCCCTCTCTGTGCACTGGTGGTGAGTTTGCTCATTGCTGACAGGCTCCAGGTGTCAATCAAGGTAGGGCCTCTGGCTAATGGGTGAAGAGTAGTAAGATAGGTAAGAAGCTTTACTTTCTGAATCTGTGAAACAGGAATAAATACTGACTGACCAGGCTAGACTGTTGTGGCATTTAAGGGGGTAGTGCCCATGGGAAGATATGAGTGTCCAAAAGTTAATTCTCTCCCACATGGCAGGCTTCTGGATACTAGGAATGTGGGATGTTTGGTATGAAGTATCATGTAGACATTCTTTTATTTATTTATTTATATATTTATTATTTTTGTTTGTTTGTTTTTGGAAGTAGGGACCTGGAACTCACTATTAGTCTCAGGGTGGCCTCGAACTCACTGTATTTATCTTACCACTACCTCCCAAGTGCTGAGATTAAATGGGTGTGTCACCACACCTGACTGTCATTTATTTTTGATTGGTCACTTTTCCCACTCCTGGGCATATGCCCAAAGACTCCAAGTCAGCAGATCACAGAGACACTTTGCCTCAGTGGTTATTGCAGCAGAGTGCAACTATTCATAAAAGTTCAGTTATGGGACCAAACTAGGTGTCCAACAACAGAGGAATGGATAAGGAGCATACAGTATATTTGCACAATAGAATTTTTCAGCCAAAAAGAAGAATGAAGTTACATAGTTTGCAGGGAATGGATACAACTGAAAATAATCATATTAAGCAAATTAAACCAGTCCCAGAAAGACAAATATCATGTTTTCTCTCCTTTGCGGTTCTTAGGTTTTAATAATTACATAAAATCATGTATGGAGATAAAATTAAAGTAAAAGTGAAATTGTTTGGGGGTCAATTCAAAAGGGACAAATGAGAGAATAAGAAAAAGGAAAGAGGAATATACTCTGCATATAATATTTACCCTTTTATAATGTTGCTAAATTGCCTCACGTAACCACCAGGGCCATCCTGTATGACTAGGTCAATTGCATCTGCTCTGTTGTAAGACATGACACTGCTAATGAAAAGTGGCACTATTTTCTAATAGTCCCACTAAATGGGGGCACTTATATAAACTGGGAGCTCAGAGGGGTACCCTGTGTTCAAACACACACACAAAGATACTATGTGTGCTGACTAGAGAAACCACTACCCTTTCAAAAACTTAATCTCAGAATAACCACCCACACTAAAAATTAAATGCTCTATTTCTCTCCATCTTTTCAATATGCCATGTACAGAAGAGTTTGACAAATACAGGTAGATGAGAACATTAACTTTGTATAAGCAAGTAAGCAATGATTGGCTTCATTTTGAAATTATCTATTCCTTCATTGGATCTCCATGTAATCTATGTCCCAGCCATTATCTATCAAGCAAAATCTAAACAGAAAACTTTTCTAAATAGAAACAAAACTAATTCCTTTCAGACAGCCTGATATAATATCTTCCTTAAGGACAGCCAAGCTTTCACTGATCAGTGTGAGCTGTAAAAAGCGGATCATCCTATGTATACTGCAAAGCAATATCTGAAAACCATAGTGAAACATGATTGTCTAGGGAGTCTGCAGACAATTGTAACTGACAGTACATTTAGCTGAGGGATGCCAGGTACAAGAAGCATAAATATATACCACCACTTTCATCTTCCCTTCCGTAACAATAACTTCTGAAATCTTTTCTTCCGGATGCATTTATAAACAATTAGCATCTCTTTGTTAGACTCTAATTGCTCTTCCCACACAGCTGTGCCACTCTGAGGCTCAAGAAAGAGGGCTCAACTCTTAAGACAGTTATTAATAATGCCATAACAAACTAAAGGGACCCGGGGAGTTCAAGAAAAGCAGATAGCCCCCCACATCCTTTCAGAAAATCAAACCATAGAACATGTCTTAAAAACGTGGTTTCTCTGGCCTTTTCTAGTAAATACAAATCCGTGGTGGGAGGCATCAGACTATAGAGACTTCTCCACCTCATGTGAACTCTTGAACTGGATTACATGAGTGTGAATTCCTGGTCTGCTACTGACAAAACGATGTGAACGGGCATCTCTCTCCACTGCATGCCTCAATGTGCTTCTATGAGAAGAGAGCTTACAGTGCTTTATACTGTTGTGAAGAGCACCAGGCTTAGCACCCTATAAATAAATGAGAAACATGTCTTGAATACATTAAATGTTCAATATATTCACAGATACAGGATGTATTCTCCTTATCTATCGTTACATACTTTCTCCATAGCAGGTCTGTTTACCTTTTAAAATTCTTACCTCACACCTGTGACCTAACCACAGCCTCAGGAACTGGTACTAATGACACTGGTCATTTCTAAACCTTAGAGTTTTTCACCCTTCAAATTGACACAATGTAGGATGACAAGATTCCCAACCCTTTCTACTTGAGAAACTCCAAAAGCTGTTTGTCCCAGAAATATCTTGACAAGTTGGAAGTTTTCAGCTTCAGGAAATGAAACGCTCTACAGCACAGGATTGAAATATCCACAAAACTGACATGAAGTCACATCACATGGTATGGAATAGAAGTACCCTTCAAGAAGAAAAGCCTATGAAGAGATACACATAGCCTGTGTTTTTACCCATATGTGGTCTGTATCTGTATGCCTCCCAATTACACACTATATCTGGCAAAGCTGTGACCAAGAAGATGGTTTCCACACTGAATCAGTTTACCTCCATTTGGTTGTTAATACTTGAATATCTGAGCAACGGTGGATTGACAAATGAACACATTTCATTTTTCACAAAAAGGCTGTAAGTCAGTGGCTTTCTCCTTTCTTGCCTGTTATGCTCAGTAGCCTGCATGTCCATCCTCAGCCTTACTGTCTCAGGGTAACAAGAAAGGCTGCCTCAGGTCCAGTTAATAAACTCACATAGCATATTCCAAAAAAGGCAGAAAGGAAATGAGTAATTCTCTCCATTTCTCCATTTATTTCTTTTTCAGAAGTGCCCTTCACTTCAATCCAAGCAAACTTGACCTTCCATCTCATTTTCCAGAACTTTGTCACATGATCAGTCTTCATACAAGAAAGGATGAGACAGTATCGAGCATCCCCCAGCCTTTATCCTGCAAGTGGAAATAAGAATAGCTCTTCAGTAGGCCACAGTGTCTGTCACACCTGCTTGTGAAGTCTTTTCCATCTGGGAAACTCTTAATCATCCTTTTAAAAACAACCCATCTGTCACTTCTTTGCAAACTTCTGACCCAGCAGGGTGGAGTGTTCATTCCTTTAGTGAGTTAACCCAGACAGTGTGTGTGTGTGTGTGTGTGTGTGTGTGTGTGTGTGTATATGTATGGGTGTGTACATGTGTCCCACTTTATACGGTGGTTGAAACTGATATTTCTTTTTTTTTGTTTTTTGTTTTTTGTTTTGTTTTTCGAGATAGGGTCTCACTCTAGCCCAGGCTGACCTGGAATTCACTATGTAGTCTCAGGCCTTAAACTCATGGCGATCCTCCTACCTCTGCCTCCCAAGAGCTGGGATTAAAGGCGTGCGCCACCACACCGGGCTTGAAACTGATATTTCTTTCTCTTTTAAAGAGTGTGAATTTTTTGCAATGGCAAGACTACATCGTAAGCATTATATCCAGAATGTCTGTTGGCAGATGATTCAGAAATTAAACAAAATTATTTAAACTACAGTGTTTAACCTGTCTCTAGATGATCACACTAGATAGTGCTACAGTAGAGCACATGAGTCATGATATAATTCTCTGAAAAAGTAAAAGACCAAAAAGAGATCAGCACCCAAATCAATAAATTGGAAATGAAAACAACTTTAAAAAAATTTGATGAATCAAAGTACTTGTTCTTCAAAAAAAAAAGTAAGATTGATAAACCTCTGGCCAAATGGATCAAAAGAAAAAGAGGTAGGACTCCAATCAACAAGTTAGAGATGAAAAGGTCAATGTTATAACAGATACCAATGAAACTGGGAAAATCATTAAGACATATTTCAATACTCCACAAAATTGGAAAATCTGGAAGAAATGGATGAATTCCATGACTCATACCATGTACCAAAACTAAACCCCCAAGAGATAAATTACCTGAACAGAGTTATAACACTTAAAAAGACTGAAAATATAATTAAAAGTATTACAAAAAGAAAAGATCAGACTCAGATAGATTCACTGCTGAATTCTACCAAACCTTCATTGAAGAACTAAAACCACTTTTTCTCAAGTTATTTTACACAGCTCAAAAAGAGGTAACACTCTCTGACTCCTATGAAACCAGCATTACAATAATAATAAAAACAGAGACACAATAAGAAAAGAAAATTATAGACCAATATCCCTGATGAACATAGATGCTAAAATTCTGAATAAAATTCTTGCAAAATTGAATCTAAGAACACATAGAACATATCATCTACCTCAGTCAAGTAGGTTTTATCCCAAGGATGCAGGGATAGTTCAACATTAGGAAATCAATGTAAATAAATTTAATATATCACATAAATAAACTCAAGAACAAGAATCACATGGTCATTTCAATAGATGCAGAAAAGGCCTTCAAACAAAATACAACATCCCTTCAGTGCATAGATCTTTCACTTCTTAAGTCCCAATATCTCAAACTTAGGAAATGAAAGACTTATACAGTAAAAACATCAAAATAAATTAAGAAAGAATTTGAGTAAGACACAGATTGAAAGAACTCCCATCCATGCTCACAAATTAGAAGAACTAATATTGTGATAATGGCCATCCTATCAAAAGCATTAAACAGATTCAATGCAATTCCAATCAAAATTCTAGCAATATTCTCCATAGAGATAGAAAAACAATCTGAAAATTGAAATGGAAGCACAAAAAACCTCGGATACCCAAAAATATTCTCAGCAAAGAGAATATGACTGACAGTATCACCATATATCGCTTCAAGATATTCTACAAAGCTACTGGCACAAAAGCAGACACCGATCAGTGGAATAAAAAAGAAGATCCAGGTTTAAGTTCTAGTAAATACAGCTACCTGATCTTTGACAGAGAGCCCCAAAAACACACACTAGAGAAAAGATAGCATCTTCAACAGATGGAGCTAAGATTCTATCTCACTCCAGTCAGAATGGCAACCATCAAAATAAAATAAAATAAAATGACAACAAATTCTGGTGAAGGTGTGAAGAAAGAGGAACCCTCATCCACTGCTGGTGGAAGTGCAAACTAGTACAGCCACTATGGAAAGCAGTATGGAGGCTCCTCAAAAATCTGAAAACCATATCTACCACTTGATTCAGCTATACCACCCCTAGGCATATACCCTAAAGATTCTACTTTTTGCTTCAGAGATAAGTGCTCAGCCATGTTTGTTGCTGCTCTATTCACAAGAGCTACTAATTGAAAACAGGCTAAATGCCCTTCAACTGATGAATGGATAATGACGAAGATGTGATACACATTCAGAATGGAATTCTGCTCAGGGGTAAGGGAAAATGAAGAAATAAAATTTGGATGGACTTGGAAAAAGTCCTACTAAGTGATGTCACAAAGGTTCAGAAAGACATGTCATGTGTTCTCTCTCATATGTGGTTCCTAACATGGAACAGCACAATTTGTTTGAAAGTTGTACTAAGCATCAGTAATACAGGCAAAGAGCTAGAATGAGGTGAGGAGAGAGTGGAAAGGGGAAGGGATGAGAGGAGGAGATACTTGACAGGCAAAAGGAAGGACAGAATACAGAGGGAGGAAGGGTCATGGGTGGGGGACCAAGGTAAGGGGGGAACTCCATGAAACCAATTACAGCATGAATCAGTATCAGAGAAACCTTCCTCCTGGTTAGCTAATTAAAATATATAATTCTTAATAAGGGGAGGAGTGTTCAGGTAGAAGTGTTCCACAGGGTTGGATAAAACAACCCTAAAACTATAGGCTCTGGCTGGTAAATTTCAGTGCCAGAACTAGATTACCCCCAGAGAGAACTGTCAGTCAGTTTGGGGGCTCATGAGGTCCCCAAAACAATGCAGACTAACTGGTAAAACCCAGTTGCTGAAGACACCACAGGCAGCAAGTACGGGATATCAAGAGATCATGCTGGACTGGCTAACCCTCATAAATGCCAGAAAGTAATATGTAAGCTGCAGGGACATGTCACCAACAGCATGCATAAACTAAGAAATCAACCAGCCATGTAGAATGTACACACCTGTGCAATAGTGGCACACGGGAGATGGGAGTAATCAACAACTATTCAGCTGGATATGAGGCCCATCAGTGGGATGGAATTCATATCTGATAGTGATAACCAAGTCAGAATCCTATAGACAGGAATGTTATAGACTCTAGAAAGAAGTTTCCACTGTTCTTTGGGTAAGAAAAGAGAGCATATCCATTAAAAAGTCTTTAATAGCTGGGAGGGGTGATGCATGCCTTTAATCTAGCACTTGGAAGGCAGAGGTAGGAGGATCACTATGAGTTCAAGGCCAACCTGAGGCTTCATAATGAATTCCAGGTCAGCTTAGACTAGAGCAAGAACCTATCTCAAAAAAAAAAGTCTTAGAGAGCACTACGGTTACCTCACTTGATCCACGCTACTCTTAATCCTGGTGGGAGAATCTGCTTTTTTTTTTACAGATGGCAGTGAATACCTGGGAGAACCAAGATCCATCAATAGGACAGGAAAAAAGAACCAACTGCCTGGCATGAGATGAATCATCTCTATCACATCTGCTAGGGCCCAGAAGACCAGAGGACACTAGAGAGGAAGTGGTTATTTAAACACAAGTGCTGATCTCACTGCTAGCCTAACAACCTCCCCCAAGGAGATGGTGATGACACTGAGGAGACTCAAAACTCATGAAAGTAGAAATTCAGAGAATGCAGAGAGCTCAACACTGAAAGAGAATCATAACATGTCTGCCAAGGCTCCAGGAACATTGGAGAAGAGGGAGTGGAAAGATTGTAGGAGCCACAGTGTAGGAAGGTGTATCCTTCTCCCCATGACCCTCCATAACTGAGACTGACTGGTACATTCATGAGCCCACAGTGAATACCACCACCCCACTGATGAGGGTCCTCAGTGGAATGGGGACAGGAGAGAAGATATAAGAATACATATCTGATGGGAATATAACCAATATACAGTAGGTTTATACTGTAAACTTCATGATAATAAAAATAATTTTAAAAGTAAAAGAAATTAAATATAGGGTCAACTTGATAGAATTGGTGATCACCCAGGTAACTAGTGTCACTCTCTTTCAGTTGGATTTGCTTAGAATTACTAACAAAAAAAAGTGATGTCCTGAATGCATCTGCTCTTGTTTGACCTGACAAATGGCACTTTCTATAATTTCAAAATGAGACTACATGACCCTTATCATGTCTAGGTTCATAATGCAAGCTTCTGTTTCTGGCATTTCAGAGAAGGAATATTTAGCCCTTCTAGAGCCCTAAAAACAACAACCAACCCGTAGAGCCTAGATAGACTATGAGAAAATACAGAAGAAGCAGCCCCTGTCATTCAACCAGTGCATTGCAGAAAGAAGAATATAGAAGAAACTGGTAAATTATAAATTACTTAACACACAGCTACTAATTATGATGTATGGAATTTATTTGGATCCTAGTTTCAAACAAACTTTAAAAATGTATTACATTTAAGCCTGGTATAGTGATATAAACTATAATCTCAGCACTCAGAGTCAGAAGCAAGAAGATTATTCACCACAAGTCCAAAGCCATCTTGAGCTACACAGTGAGTTCCAGGTCAGCCAAGGCACAGTGAGATAGTGTCACAAAAAAAAGTGGGGGGATTTGGGGAGATGTCTCAGTTGGTAACATGCTTTCCATGCAAACATGAAGACCCGAATTCAGATCCTCTGTATTCATGTAGACCCAGGCATGCACACCTGTAATCCCAGCATGGGGGGCTACAGAGATGGAGAATCCCTCAGGTTTACTGGCTAGGTAATCTAGCCAAGTCAGTGAGAGAGAGTGATTGATGAAGACCCCTGGCATCAACCTCTGACTTCCACATACACATACAACTGCACACACATGCGCACACACAATATGCACACACAAATATATCTATGAAAAACAAGCATCATGAAAATACTGGCAAAATGTTCTATTATATTAAGGAATTATTTTTGCATGTTAGATGTTGATAATGGTATTAAGGGGTTTTTAGAGTGCTCTTATCATTTTGAGAAACATGGTACCCTATCTGCAGATGAGCAGGTAACCCATTCCAGATTTGCTTTGGGTGTTTTGGGAAAGCATAATGTTAGAGTGGATGGAAACTTTTAGCTGTGGTCTGCTCTCACTGGGCTGGGTGGTAGATACAGGCAGATTTATTATAATGTCTCACCTATTTTTGTATGTGTTTCCAGAATTTTCTACAAGGAAACATCTTTAAATGCTTTTCTAGTTTAAACTATTAGTAAAGTAGACCAGGCTTAGTGACACATGCCTATAATCCCAGCTGAGGCAGGGGATCAAGAATATGAGGTGAGCCTGGGCTAGTTTTTTTTTTATTAACATGCTTATTTAATATTGTATTGAATAAATTATTAACGTATTTATTTAATGTTATTCAATATGATATTTATTCAGTAATTAGAAACATTGTATGAGCAACTCTTGTGATGGTACCCCCATTTCCCTCTGGGGGCCCGCCTCATTGGCCTTGCCAGATCAGACCATGGGATAGGGGGATATGGAGTGTACAAGAGGTAGCCAGTATTTTTTTTCTTAGTGTATTGTTGCTGAGGGGGCAATGGCTCTGGATATTCTCCCCCACAATGATTTTTACAATCTTTCCACCCCCTCTTCTGCTCAGATCCCTGAGTCATGGTGGGTGAGTTTTAGATCTGCTTTACTGTTGAGGACTTAAGAGTCTCTGGGTTTCTACTTTAGATTGTGTTGGGTATCCTCAGTGTCTGTCTCCATTATTCTTTTCCAGGTTATCTGACTTGCTGTGGAGGTAGGTCTCTTGCTCAGCTCACCACTTCCTCAAAGGTTTCATCTGGGCTCTATAGAGCCTGGGCTAGTTTAAGGCCAGCTTTGTCTGTACAGTGAGACAATGGCTCAAAATAATAAATAAAAATAAAATTATAAATATATACATATATCAAGTAGAAATGACCCAAAATCATGCAAAGTTTATATAGAAGTCTATAAGGGAAAAACTCCTTCCTGAAGTTGAATAAAAAAATCAACATAAGCTGTTCTGTTACTTTGACAAAGCAAAAGTATCATGACGACAAAATACCTCAGAGTGGGCAATTTAACACAAAATGATTCCCCGTAGCTCCAGAAGCTAGCACTCTAAGATCAAAGTTTTATCAATCTTGGCCTATAGATGGTCACCCTGTCATTTCACTCCTCATGTGAACTTTTCTAAATCTATGAATTCCTAGTGTCTGTCCTTGGATCCAATTAAGTATATCAGTATATTGGATTAGGGCCATCATAATGATTCCTTTAACTCAGTCACCTCTTTAAGGATATTATCTCCAAATATATTTCCATTTTGAGGTAAGGGAGTCAGGACTTGAACACACAAGTTGAGGAAGGGGTACAATTAAACTATAGCAGTTGTCCAACACTTCTGCACCATGACCTAATATCCTGGGAACATGTCTGACTAGTCAACTTCCCTCTACAAAACTTTTTCAAAACCAGGCTTTAAGTTATGGTTGGAGGCAGTATGTCATTTCAATTTACTCCCAATAAATCTAAGCCTCAAAACACACACACACACCACAACAACAATAACGAGGCTGGAGAGATGGCTCAGTGGTTAAGACAGTTGCCTCAAGAGGTTAAGGACCTGGGTTAAAATTGCCAGTACTCACGTAAGCCAGATGCACAAAGTGGAGTTTGTTTTCAGTGCCTAGAGGCCCTGATGCACCCATATTCTCATATTCTCATTTCTCTCTCTCTCTCTCTCTCTCTCTCTCTCTCTCTCTCTCTCTCTCTCTCTCTTTCTCTCTCTCTCTCTCTCTGTGTGTGTGTGTGTGTCTGCTTACAAATAAAATATTTTTTAAAAAATAACAGTAATAATAATAAACCAGGACTAAGAGATATTTGCCTAAAAGAAAATAAGAATTTCATGTGGGAACAAATTTGGGGTGTGTAGTTTTCCACCAAGCCCAATGAACTTGTCATAGCCTGGGTAATCAATGTCTTTCTGATTTTGCTTGAGGTACTTTATCCCATACAGAGAATAGACATGTGCAGAGAAAATATGTCTTTGCCTGCATATGAGGCTGCAAAGAGCAACACGAAGCCTTCTGTGTACCATCTGCATTAACTGGGAGAGATGCAGAAAGCTTCCTGCCAGAAGCAAGAACAGAGCTAACCGTTCAGGGTCCAGCCAGCCCCCAAATGGCTCCCACATATGCACTCTCTGCCAAGATGCCCTGCCAATTTCTTTCTCAAGGGTTCATCCAGAACAGACAGGGCATTCTGTTCACAGGTGGTTTGGTTTGTCCCCTTCCAAATTTTCTCGGCACCTAAACAAATCACAGCACTCTTCTGTCCTCCTGCTTCCATCACTCGGCCAAGGAGATATGAAATTGGGGGTTTTTTAATTGGGTATTGTTTTACCATCTTGAATTAGGTTGTATTTTCAATGGCTCTCCCATACCCATCACTTATGAGAGCTTACTTTCCCCAACGATACCCTCTAATCAGATATAATAGCCGAGCCGGCATCATTGTGGGTTTAAAACCAGACAAATGAAGTATTTTGGACCCACCTGCATTGACTGTGTGTTTTGCCATCTCACATCAGCTAAATGTAGAAAGATTCTTGTTCCAATCCAGCTCTGCAGGAGTTCATACATTTATTCAAGGGCTTGTGCACATTGATAGTATATAGCAACCCCTGTGCTACTTCCTAGATTATTATTATCCTT
Organism: Zapus hudsonius; assembly: GCA_004024765.1. Classification (NCBI taxonomy): domain Eukaryota; kingdom Metazoa; phylum Chordata; class Mammalia; order Rodentia; family Dipodidae; genus Zapus; species Zapus hudsonius. The sequence goes on from PVHP010022577.1 coordinate 19,986, forward strand.
TGATACAAAAGGGCCCTGTGTCCTTAATTTGTTAAATTTCCATAACAAATTATATAAGTCAAACATTCTTAATGTGCCCACCAGTATTCACACATCCACAATCATTCTGTATTTCTCCATTCCCCCAAAATGCTAGTTCAAGTCAAAAATAATTTACCTAGTAATTTCCTTAAAAGCAAATATACAAGGGTTGAGGGAAGGGCTGGAGCAGAGGCCATACAGACAAACCACAGAAAGGAGTGAAGGGCCTGACCTTTGCAACATCAAGGAGAGACACAGCTCCAGTGTATTGATAGGAGGAACAGACGTGGGACTTGTGGCAGAGAGCTCAGGCACCCTCCACAGAGGTCCCAAGACACAAGAGGTGTCCTTTCCCAAGCTTAGCTAGAGAGAACTTGTCCCTTAATGCTGTCCAGATTGGGAGTTCAGAGGCCTTGGAAATCAGAAGTGTGGACGTTGATTAAGGCACCTGAAAGGAAGTCTAACCAGGCCTCCTCCTGGATGGACATGTCAGAAATATGTGAAGAATCTCTATTTTGGAGCTTGTCGAGTATGGCTTCTACTCAAGCAGCTCCTATCTGCTAGTCGTTTTAGCTTTGGCCAGACTACACTGCTTCTCAGAGCCTCCATGCCTTACATGTAAAGTAGAGATAATTCTACCAAAAGGTGTTGAGAGGATAAAATGATGGGCTTCAAGTTTAACGTCAGCCATGAGGCAGGTTCAATATGTTTTCCTTTTCAGAAAAAATATCTTATAGCAAGACAAACAGAGCCGGGCGTGGTGGTGCACGCCTTTAATCCCAGCACTCCGGAGGCAGAGGTAGGAGGATTGCCATGAGTTCAAGGCCACACTGAGACTACATAGTGAATTCCAGGTCAGCCTGGGCTAGAGCGAGACCCTACCTCAAAAAAACAAAAAATAAATAAAGACAAACAGAATCATTGATTAATATCTCTTTCATCATAGCAATAACAAGAAGCATCTCAACATGTCAAAAGAAAGCTTTCCTTAGAACTAACCACTGAGAGAAATAATTAGGTAAATATGCTAACTATGCCTAGTTAAGTAATTGTGACAGTTCAGGCAGGCTTGATAGACACCCTCCCCTTGAGTGGGAGGTGTTCCCAGCCAGAGCCCAAACCTAGATGCAAAAACTGATTGGTCAAAAAAAACTGATTTGTCAGTTATAGACCAATCAGATGTCTCTCTGACTTACCTGGGGGAATTTAAAAAAAAAAAAAAGCTTCCTTAGGACAAAGGCTCTCTTCCTCATAGGGCAGGCCAACAGAAGCACCTCTGAAATTCCAGAGCTTGGGTAAGCCCCCCCCCAATGGCTGTGGTGGGGGGAGCTTGGGATTCATTCCCACATGAACCTTTCCTTCTCATGATGGGAGCCCTCTGATATCTTTCCTTCTTCTGCTTGTTTGATTGACCAGCCTAAATTTTGCTAAAACTTCTCCCACATGTTCTCCCCACACTGGTGGCTGGAGAACTCTATAACTCCCTATGTTCCCTTAAATAATAAAGTCTCCCACTATACCTTAATATCTTGTTGTCTATGATTCTTTAACTTTGTAGACAAGAATTCTGGTACTCCTTAAATTTTGGGGTGTGTTGGAATTTTTGCTGGGTGTTATCTAAATTCTAACCCCTAGCTCACCCTGCTACAGAACATTTTATTGAGTTCCCCTTCCTGTGACATCCCAGAGGAAGACTTTAAATAATTTTGCTATATAATTAAAAACTTCATTCATCTTTTGAAGGCATCTTTAGGTCTTGAGTGTCAACACCCTCAGGATCAAGGAACTAAGACACAGCCCAGCTTCTCCCAGACTCTCACTGACTCCTGTGCCAGTTCATTCAGTTATTATGTGGGATCTGGAAAATGTTGCTCCATGGTTTTGAACCACAGCTGCCCAGGTCCTACTCAGACAGGGGAATAGGAATCTCTGGGGCAGAGCCTGGGCCTTGGTCCATTTTAAATATGTCTAGATTATTAATATGTGAGATTTGACTTGCAGAGCCTCTGGGCTACAATACCAACAGAAAGGAGAAACATGGAGGTCTCCGGTAGAGAGAAAAGTCAGTGCTGGCATCTGACACTGAAGTTGCCAAAGAAATAGGTCCCCAACTGGGGGCAGAAGAAGATTCTGAGGAACTTGTGTAAAAGAAGTGATTTACTGAGAAGTTAATTGATCCGCAGAATTCACCCTTCCTAATTTAATAACAGGCACCTCCCTCAATAAGTCTCTTTACAATACTAAAGGAAAAGGAAATGAAAAATCATTTAACTGATAAAAAATAGTAACCACCTAAACGTCTTGCAATAGAGAAGTGGGTAAATGGAGCCTGGCAACCATGGCCTCCATTCAAGCAGTTCCTATGTGCCAGTCTTTATAGCTTGGGCCAGACTACATTGTTTCTCAGAGCCTCCATGTCTTACATTTAAAGTAGGGATGTAATTCTAAAAAATGGGATGTTTTGGCAGTGAGCTCAGGTACCCCCCCAAATTCTACCAAAAGACATGTTTATGTCTTCACTGAGTGAAAAATGTATAGCAGTTAAAATGAATTGATTATGTCTACATGAATTAACATGGATGGGTCCTGAAAACAATGTACTGGTGTATCAGTGGGGGACCCCAGGGAGACCACTTGAATACCAAAATGGCATTAAGGAAGGAGTCTTTATCAGCCAGCTGGAGACCACACTCAGGAGCTTAGGTGTAGCCCTGAGCTCACTTTCAGGGTCCTATTTATACAACTTCATAGTCCAGTAATTACAAACTTACAAAAGCAAGAAATAATTTCAGAAGAACAGGAACTTCTCAACATACATCCACCCCTGGCACCAGCCGGCAAGCAGTTACCTAAAAAGCAGAAGAATGCATTAAGCAAGAGCTGGGGAAACCCTTTGTCTTGCATCACAGTTCACTGACAGTGGAGGTCTTGCCTTGACAACTTGTTCCCTTCAAACAGGTCTAACTCCCTCCAGGTGCAAGAGTTCACAAGGAGTATCAAGATAGAGTTGTTCTTGCTCATTGGAGAGCTCTGCCACAATTATGTTGAATAAAAAGATGCCTCATTCATGAACCCTACGGGAGTAACACCTGCTGTTGTCTGGCTAAATGCATATATTATGCCCACCAAACTGCCTTATAAGCACTTTAAAAAAAAACATGAGCATACCCATATAATAATGTTACTCTCATGTTTGGCTAGAGAAGCTTCTCTTTTTCAGATGATGGTGACCACTGGGGTAACACAAAAGACACCATAGTGCTGAGAAGAAATGACAGTGGAGTGTTCAGCACTGGGACATCTCTATCACACTTCCGGAGGTTCAGGGTCTATTGTGGAGGAGGTGGTAGGAAGATTGTAAGAGCCAAAGGAAGGGTAGGTTGCTTACAACACAAATTAACAGACACAAAATGGCCTTGATATTCATGACATCACAATGCTTGACACTACCTACATATGATCTTCATAATAGGAGGAAGAAATGATGACATCATAATAGAAGACAGACTAATTAGAAAGAATGCATTCAAGGGAGGGATGACTTGGGAGGGAGGAAGAAGGTTGGTGGGAGGGAAATACCCACCAACTTTCTAGAACTGCAGGTAAAAGTTGATGCTGCCAGCCTCAAAATCCCTAGTAGAAGAATGAAAGCCAAAGTCCCTCAGTTGTTTTCCTCTAGCCCATGGATGGGTGACTTCTCTCAGCACACTTTGCTTTGAGCCATGAGGGCTCCAATTAACAAGGAAAGAGCAAATTTCTACTTGTCTTCATTCGCTACCATCCTGTGAGCTTCATGAGGACAGAAATCATGTATCTATTGGGCTATTGCAAACTCCTAATACAATGCCTGACACTTAGAAGGATGTTAGTACTTCTCTAAGGTAGATGATCCATCTCTCCTTAGCTATTCAGCTATGTCACAGGACACAGCAGAGTCCACAAGCATGCACGATGCCCCTGAGAGTCCCTGTCTGATCACCATCATCTGCTGTCCTGCTGTGTACATCAGAGTCACAGCTGAGGCTGCCACAATGTCTGTGCTTGCCAAGTCCCCATAGACATGCTTGTATAGTTTTATTTGATTCACCTAAATATTCTTCACTTTCCAGCTAATCCAAAAGCATTTGCTGTCTCTCTGGAGCCTAAAAGAAAGCAGATACAGCTGGAGTGGTGGTGCACGCCTTTAATCCCAGCTCTCAGGAGGCAGAGGTAGGAGGTCAGTCTGGGCTAGAGACCCAACTCAGAAAACGAAGAAGAAGAAAGAAGAAGGAGGAGGGAGGGAAGGAGGGAGAGAGGGAGGGAAGAAGGAAGGAAGAAAGGAAAGGAAGGAAGGAAGGAAAGAAAGGAAGGAAGGAAGGAAGGAAGGAAGGAAGGAAGGAAGGAAGGAAGGAAGGAAGGAAGGAAGGAAAGAAAAGAAAGAAAGAGAGAGAGAGAAAGAAAGAAAGAAAGAAAGAAAGAAAGAAAGAAAGAAAGAAAGAAAGAAAGAAAGAAAGAAAGAAAGAGAAAGCAGATACACTCACCATCCCTGTTCACTTACAAATTATATAAGTAAATATAATTTGAGATTTCTTTATTAATTGGTTATAGATTTGGGAACCAAAAAAATCTCCCCCATGTATGACAATGCTTGGTGCTTTTGTAATTTTCATAGACAAAAAAGTTGCTTATATACCCACAAATTAGGTCATTCAAAATGTAATATTCACAGTTGGCTAGTCAAAGGGATTTTTATTTTGTTCCATAGTAGTGGCTAAGTGGAAGTCCAGAAAATCAACGTGGCTGGTGGGGAAGGTATTAACCATAAAATAAAAGGGATAATGGCACACAAGGGAAACCTGACATAAGACGTAGATGAAATACAATCTCCCCAACTATTAGCAGATGAAGAAATGTGGAAGCCACATTTCAGTAAGTAAATAGGATTCTCACAGGACAGAGAACAGCAAGAGGAGATGTTTTGTGGTCTGGGACATGCCTATAGGTGCTGGAGAATGACAAGCCAGGCCCTTCTTCCTAACCCAAACCTTCCGTAGGCAGAATTTTTTTAACTGGATGACATATCAATATAGGAGAGGAGCTTACCACACAACAGAGTCCTTCTGTTAGCTGTAATTTTTAATGAAGCAGCACTCAGTAATTTCTCTTTTGTGCTTAAGGGGCCTTCATCAATTCGTTTTGTTGAAAATAGGTAACACCTGCCACAGAACACTCTTCTCTGAATTTGTAACGAAAATATCAAATTCTCATCCCAGGAAACCTGAAATGTCTTAAAACTTTATTTTTGTTATTTGGTATAGAAAACGCTATTTAAATCATTTCTTAAACCACTAAACTCTAAACAAATTATCTTAAAGTTGGAAAGTTGCAATGCTTTTCATTTAATGCTGCCTAGTTAACATAAATACTGGGTCAAATCTAAGATGTCTAAAAAAATCTTCATTGAAATATTTTTCTGGCATATTTATGAGCCCGATCCCTTGAAAATATCTTATATTTTTATTTCAAATTCTTGATTAACATTTTTTAATGTGCAATCGTTTATATCCCTAGATCAACACAAGACAGTATTTTTGAAGTTTTAAAAACATAATTTTGAACATGAGCTACATCCAGTAGTAATCATCTGTCAAAAGAAAGAAAGAAAGAAAGAAAGAAAGAAAGAAAGAAAGAAAGAAAGAAAGAAAGAAAGAAAGAAAGAAAGAAAGAAAGAAAGAAAGAAAGAGACAACCCTTGTGGATATCGGGCTTCAGGAAGTTTCCTCTATAGCAACCTGTGGCCTGCCTGCAAGCCATAATTAGTTTGAGAGATCATGATATAAAGCCTCTTCAAACTGGGCAGAAGTGGTAGCTCTCTGTGGAGAAAGAGAGAAAGCTTTTGTGCCAGGTAATTTAAAGAGCAGCAACAGGCTAACATGTAGACAAGAGAGGGTGTAGCATGTGGTATGGTTCTCAGCAGAGCAGCAGGCCCCTAATGAGGCCCAGGAGTGGATAGCAGCTGGTAAACTTGGGCCTCAAAATAGGAGGCTCTGGGGCCTTTATTTGCTAACAAAGGACTGCAAATTGCTCAAAGGCCCGAGTAGGCAATGAGAACTTGTTCATATGGTGAGCTAGTATATAAATTTTCAAAACAAATATTACAATATATAAATTTACATGGCAATGAGCATTAGAAGAGTCCGGTGATTGTCGACATTTTGGTAAGAATAGGTACAAAAATTGGCTATTAAATTTTGTATAAGAAAATCACCACCTGCTCTTCCGTCCTTTCTGGAGTTCCAGACGAAAAGGCAGGCAGCGTGTGTTGTTGTAGCTGTTTGTGTGATCACGCTGCACACTGCTGCAAGCCCAAACCACTGGCAGTTAAAACACGATGCATTCTTCAGAGTTGTACAAAATTAATAAAACTTATGCATGATGAAAGGACTTTCTAGCTGCTTAATAATAACCTAATAATGTAACAAATCATATAAACCACAAGAAAAAGTTCAAATCTCTTGGGATGACAGACGGCAAGAGTAGCCTAGGGTTTAGAAACTGATCCAACATAGGTTATATACATACATTCTGTACTCTACACATACTATTTTCAAACAGTAACATTCTTTTCAGTTCTACAATGCTCTTCTATTGATGTAACATGTGGTGAGTTGATACCACCCACAAAAACCATTTTTAATTATAAGAAAAACTACTCAGTATGTCACAATTACTCTGTGTGCTCTTTTAAGTGAAAGCAGGGGTGTTCTTACAACCCTTCAGATTCAGTCATAACATTACTCTTGAAATTTGTCATTCTCGTGTAACATAAAGAACCAATCATTTAATTTAGAGGAATATTTTTAGCATTTCCCAATACAAACCTTGTTTGCAAGGCTTTGTAATTCTGTTGAAATGTTTAACTTATTTATTGTTAATAATTAGATACATTGTATGAGCAAGTCTTATGATGATACCCCACTTCCCTCCTCCCTGTCCCCAACACACTAGGGACCCTCCTCAGTGGGATTGCTGGACCAGTCCATGGGGTAGGGGGTTATGGATTATACAAGAAATAGCCAGGTTTTTTTTTCCTTTGTGTGCTGATGTTGAGGGGGGCAGTGCCTCTGGATATTCTCCCCCCCCCACCTCCCCTGGCTCTTACAAACTTTCTACTCCTCTTCCGTGCAGGTCCCTGAGTCCTGGTGGGTGAGTTTTAAATCTGCTTTACTGTTGAGATGTTGAGTGTCTTTAGATTTCTGCTTTGGACTGTGTTGGGCATCTTCGGTGTCTGTCTCCTTTACCCTTTCATAGGTTATCTGACTTGCTATGGAGGTAGATATCTTGCTCATCTCACCACTTCCTCAAAGGTTTCATTTAAGCTCTACATGATAAGTTAGGGGTGGTTCATCTCCTGTCTGGGTGTCAGTCATCATCCCATATCTTGTTGGTGGATATTGGTTGCCCACATTTCTCACTGCCTTCCTCAGAGAACTGGCTTCCCAGTGAAAGGTTTTGGGCCCTCAGCAAGCTATGTTCTTCTGTTGAAATTTTTGAACTACCATGATTTTATTTATTATAATAAATAAATAAAATCATTATTATAAGATTATTTATAACTTAAAGATATTTCTTATATCTTTCCCAACTTCTAATTTTTTACCACATTTTGTCATTCCTTCATCTGGCACGTGCCTCTTTCTGTATCCATAGTCCAAGTCAGCCTCTGCTATCTCATCTGGGGCTGAAACACCCGTCCCCCTGCCCTCCTGACACCCCCCAGAATTGGCATCTCCATCTATCACTGGTGTTCAGCCCCCATTAACTCACACTGTGCTCTCTACCACAGCACTCTGACCAGTGGCCTGTGTTGGTTCCATTTCCTGAAGATTCTGTCTGATGCTAAACCCTTCTACCAACTGTCCCCACATGCCTGAGTGTCCCACCTCATTGTGGCTTGCAAAAGTTACCTCCCCATTGCTGGCACAAACCAACCAAAGAAGCTTATGGAAAGAAAGGGTTTATTTTGGCCTACAGATTCGAGAGGAAGCTCCACGATGGCTGGGGAAAGCCCTTAAAGAATAAAGTGGCTCCTTCTCTCTCTCTCTCTCTCTCTCTCTCTCTCTCTCATAAATAAATAAAATATTTTTAAAACAGGGACTGGAGAAATGGCTCATTGGTTAAGGCACTGGCCTGCAAAGCCTAAAGACCCTGGTTCAATTCCCCAATTCCCACATAAATCCAGGTGCACAGTCTGGAG
>PVHP010022578.1:0-28234 GCA_004024765.1 Zapus hudsonius
TTTCAGTGTCAGCTATGTTTATGTGGATTATCACTTAGATTTTGAACTACTGACAGTGTTGATGGACATTTAATGAATATAAAAATATGGATATGGGTAAATGTTAATAAGTCAGTCTTTAAAATAGTTTCTTCCTTTCTAAGTGGTTGCTTGAGCCTGGGTGCTGCTGTAATCCATGACCTAAATGATCTGTAGGGTACTGAGGTCAGGAGTGGGGACATCACACCTCTCTAGGCCAGTTTCCTTAGCATGATCTCTTCCCTCTTTAGTTCTGAGTCTTTCGTGGTTTGTCTGCTGTATTCTTCTGAGATACCTTGGCCATAGTAACAAAAGCAAGGATATTGTATTATTAGTGACATTATTTGAAAATATTTTTAAAATTAATTATATCAATATTTATTGAGGAACACCTACCTTATACCAAATATTCTAATCACATGAAATATTTAGTAAATAAAATATGCTATTCACAAGACATGATTACTGCTTATAGTAAAGGAGGAAGGATGAAAAGGGCCAGGATATCTTCACAGCGAAGAAACTACAGTTGTAAATTGTCATTAAATACCTTACTAAGGAATCATTGTGTGCATGTGCATAGTGTGTGGGGAGTATACAGATGTATGTGCAGATGTGATGTCCCTTTTATGGTGTGCAGAGGTTAGAGAACTTAGGGTGTCTTCCTCCATGGCTCATCAGCCCATTTCCTTGAGAAACAGTCCCTCACTGATTTCAGAGCACAATGTTTTCTTGAGCCTCAGTGATTTTCCAATTTCTGTGCCCAAAAGACTGTGGTTACAGACATGTGTAGCTGTTTACAGGGTGCTGGGAAATTGAACTCAGGCACAATTAGGTTCCTCATGCTTGCATCTAAATGACTGAATCATTTCTCTAGTTCTTAAAGGGAAAATTTTACCAATGACTCATAGAGATGAAAGGAAGATTTCAAATAGGTGAGCTAGGGGCATTTCAGGAAAATGAGGCAGGTGCATGTCCAGTAGGTTCAAATTTTAACAAAAAGGCTCAATTGGAATGAATTCAAATGGAAGCCAAAGGGAAGTTGGGCATAGTGGTAACAGAAGACATGTCAGAAGTAAAGAAAGCCTTGCTAAGTAGGACCAAGGCTACAGCAATGAATTTGAATTGTATTCTGAGAGAAGCAGGTAATTATTGATATGGCCTGGCTTACATTTTCAGATTCTCACTTCAGTGTTTGGTTCCAAAGCAGACTTCACATAAAGTAAGTGTGGGACCAGCAGAGGTGGGGATGTGGTTCACTGGGTAGCACTTGCTCTGCACATGCAAAGCCCTGGGGAGAGCAGCTAGTATCAGAGGGCAGAAAAAAAGCTATGCCAACTATAAACTGCCCTGCTGTCAATGCTACTGGAATTTGTTCTTGACTAGACATAGATTGGGAGAGGAAGGGTAGATTCACCTCTGATGCCACATTTTTGTCTGAGCAATTAGGAAAGTAAACTGCCCACTCATTGAGACAGGGGGAGAATTCAGCTGTCTTTCTCCTTGATACTTGGTCCTCAGTCTGGACCTTGTCTCAGGATCTGTTTCAGGTCCAGATGATTGGTTTTTCATTTCACACCCTCTTTCTGCTTCTCAAGTTTTGAAGTAGAGAAAAAAACAACACAAGGAATCTAGTATTAACAAACGTTTAGCTATCAAGTCACACAACTCAAAAAACTTACAACTTGGTAAGTTTCATATTTTACTGACATGACTATTTTATGCCATAAATAGAGTGAAAGTCTGTGTTGTGTGTTTCTGTGGTTGTTTAATCATAATGTCTTTAAGGAACAGTTGCCAGATTCACCCACTCAGACTTTTGCTTTGCCCCCAGCAGGAGGCATTCTGGGGGGTTGACTCATTTGTGTGGATGATTGTTAACTACACCATTGTTTCCATCTTGGACCTCATGACAGATGAGCTCACCCAGACCTTAACATGAAGATTGTAATGTTGTGTCAGACTATAATTTTATGCTAACTTTGTTTATCCTTCTCTTCAATTACCACCCTAATCTCTGGAAAATAACTGAAGACAATGTTTGTTTGGTAGAAAATTGGAAACTGACGTCCCGGTTCCCCCTGTGTGTATGCAATTTAATTATATTGAAACTACATAGTACAGTGTCTAAGCTAACTTTTATTTTCTTTAATTTGTTTCATGTTTGGGAAAAGCAAGAGAAAGTGATGACTGGTAAGAGTGGAAAATTTCAAAACTCAAACTACTGAGGTTCAAGGTACATGGGTGATATTCACATAAAGTCTCAGCATGCTTACTGTCCTACCAGAAAACTCAGAGCAGATAGAAGGGAGAGCTCAGGCTTGGGACTCTTACTGGATGACAGTGAAGGTTCTGAAGCCTCCATCCTTGGGCAATGCAATAAACCATGACCATGATTGTGGCTGGGAAAAGTTAAAATGTGGAATAAGGTAAGATGAAGGACCAAGACTGCCTGCTTTATGGATTCCATAGGTTTTACTGTCAGCATCTGAAAATCTGTCATCCTTTGTAAACTGAACAAAGTGGTCAATTTCACAGGGCTGTTGCTAGCACAGTGGTATCAAAGGCTTAGTTTGAGAACAGTCATTATAAATAATGACATACAAAAGATTCAGTCATAAATAATGTGCCATAAAAGATTCAAAGACTCCTGGACTCTGTTACTTCAGGGTATCTAAAAATCCACTTCAGACTACCTGATTCTAAGTATAATCGGTCTGGAAGACACTTCACTGACTGACTTTTCTATCGTGGCCCTGCAAACTGCCTGCCCTTTGCCCACTTCCTCCTCTCAGAAAGTCAATGGTTTATCAGTCATTCAGAAGAATGAGAAAACAAAAACAAAATTTAAAAGTTTGTCTTTTCATTTGGGTTCCACAAGTTTATGTTTCTCTTCCCCCAATATAACTATATTAAAATCTTAGTTTCTGCCATATTTCCTGAGGATATAATTGTTGGAGAATAATAGGGAAAATGCTTGGGCCCTATAAAGTCATTCATGATCATCACCCACGTCTTCACATATTTTTCTTTTCTCAAATTCAAATTACATATGGCTCCCTCTTTGTCTTCTTTCTCACTTTCACTGTATGAAGTGATTCAACAGAGTCACATTCACATTTCATACATTTACATACAGCCAATCTCTTCTTACCTATAAGCCCATTCTTTTCACACTTACAACAAATAATGTATTTTGGGCTCTCAATGGATAAATATTGGTCTCTTCCAGGAAGACTTTCTTGGCCCTCTGCCCTTCCCAAACAATCAGCCATAACTTCACATTATCATGAAAAATAATTTAATTGATCCTGCAAATATACACACAGATGCCCATTTTCTCTTTCTAGATGAGCACCAAGCAAATATTTATGTTTTTCGCCTAGCATTCCAGCACTTGGCACATATTAGGTTTTTCAAAAATCCTTGTGGGACAGTGTGTATGATAACCAGGCTTGTGATTTTCAGATAGGTGAGATCATTGAAGCTTTAATTAGTATGATTTGGGTTTGCTTCTTCTGCTTTTATCATCTTCTTCTTTTATAAATATCATCACTGAAGCTTAGAGGATGTAGCTGGTGGAAAGTGATACGCAGTGATTAGTAGTGGCAGTGTTCAACTACCATGAAGGCACATCTCACTTTCAGATTTTCTTCACACTCAGTGTGCATTAGAATCATCAGGAAGTCTGGCTAAGACAGAATGCTATGTGTGCTATACCCTTGGAGTTTCTGATTCAAGAGGTCTAGCATGAGGCCCAGTAATTAGTATTTCTTACAAGAACCCGGACGATGCTGGGCCTGGAATCATATTTGGAGGACCATTGATTTGTATTGGCATCCTAATCTATGCGTAACTGCTCCCTGAAGGGATAATGGATGGATAGAATTTTGAACAGAGTCCGAGAGCTTATGCATTAGGCCTATCAATAAATTGAGCAGTCTTTGCATTCTATCTGTGCTTCTACTGCCCATCCACCCATCCACCAATTCAAATTCTTTTCAGATGTTTTTAGCTGCTAGAGCGGCTCACAGTCTACAAACTCTTTGGATCATTGAATTCATGGGAAATGTTTATTATTATGCATTCTCTCCCCCATGGACATTATAAGTGAAAACACTATTGATCATTATAAAGGAAGTATGATGGTTAAATTTATTGTCAACTTGACCTGTTTAATAATCCACAGTAATCTTGGAATTGACAAAAGGAAGAGGTCCCTCCTCCAGAGTGAGCCTTTCCCCCAGAGAGGGCAAGCCTTCCAGAAGGGGACTAGATATAAGGAAGCTTGAGGGGAAGGGAAGTCTCTTTCTTCTTTCCACCCGCTGCTGGTGCTTGCCATGACTTGCTCTCGCATCCTGCTCTCCTGCCCTTCCTCAACATTGAACCCAGTTTCTTCAGACATACACCGTGGACTGAAGACCAGCAGCTCCCCAGGGAGCCTTCAGGTCTTAAGTGCTGGATTGGGACTGCTGAGGCATCCATCCACGCCATAAGCTACCCCAGTAAATCCCCCTTTTAACTACAATCATTCTATCAACTCTGTTTCCTCTAGAGAACCCTGACTAATACATTTCCCATGACAGTTTTTGGCATCCCTTCCTGCTGCTGATGGCAGTGCTGTGACGGGGTGATGTCCAGCCCTGAGTGAGCATGCTGCTGTTTTCCCTACCATGATGGAATCTCCCCTGGAGTCTGAAAGTGAAAATAAACTTATTCCTCCCATCAGCTGCTTTCTGTCAGGTTATTTGTCACTGCAATGAGAAGGTTGACTGCAACAGGGAGGTTATTGTAAGGTTCTAGGATTTGAAATTTTCTAAAACTCATGATAATGTGAAGTATTGGGACCTGAACCTTTATGAGATAATTAGATTATAAGGAATCCACCCTAATTAATGGGGAAATCCATTGTCCCAGGAATGGCTAAATCATAGTGGCAGTGGCTTTGCTATAAACCAAACACTCTACCACATATTCTTGCCATGGGCTTCCTTCAGTCATGTATGACACAGTGAGAATGCTTTCATCAGATTACCTCTTCAATCTTAGACTTCCAAGCCATTCTGTAAGAAGCATTTTTTAATAATTTACCCATTTTGTGAACATTGGTTATAGCAGAAATGTATTTAGAGTACAGATTAAAATAAATGTGCAATATTATGGCTCTACTTCATAAAGGAAAACTATTCAAATATCCAATAAAAAAGAAAATATGGCCAAGTACATTCATGGTCACAAAAAGATGTTAAATATCAGATGATGAATGAACAGAGTAGATTATTACATTGTGTGTGCATATTCATAGTATTACTTTGTGTGTGCATATTCATAGTATTACACAATAAAACAGTAGAATTCATCTTTGGGTGGAAGCTAAATAGATGATTACTTCCTCCTTGTCTTCATACCATCCTTTTCCTCTTCCTCTTCTTTATGTCTGCACTTTTTAATTTTCTGTAATTATCTTTAACTCATTATTCTTTGTGTCCTCTCAACTAAAATCCATGTGGAAATATAATCTTTGTCTTGGCCGATTTTGCGCTATCATAACTGACTACCTGAAACTGAGTAATTTTGAAGCAGGAGGGTCTCTGGAATGATGACTCCAACACCAGTATGAATGGAAGAGAGGAGATTTATTCGAACCTAGGGACCACAGCTGCTCAAACAACAGTGGCCTTGAACCCAATTTGTAGTTTCTTTATATACTCTTTACTAAGGCAAAGGTGGTGGTTAGGCAAGCAAAGGAGAGACTTTCCAGAAGCACACTGTGTATTTCCAGAGTGGGGGTGACCAGAGGTGCTGAGCACTAGGAAGAAACACTTTCCAAAACCTTTTCAAACTGCTGAATACCTGGCTGCTGTGTAGTCAGGTCACTAACACCACTGCCAGGTTCCCACCTACTTCCGTTTCCTCCTTCTAATCATGCTGGGGGGCCAAGCAGCCCCCAGCTGTTTCTAGGACTTTCCAGTCCATGGGCCACAGAAGAGGCTGAATATACTTTAATATTTAACAATAATACTTTAACAGTTGGTCTATTCTGCCTCAGTTCAGCTCCAAGCAGTCTGCCCTTACAATGAATCAATAGATCAATATTTAACATTAAGTCTTTCCTACCATAATTTGCTAAGAGAATAAATATATTTTTCATTATTTTAGACACAGGAAAGTCCAAGACTAAGGTCCTGTCATCTTGGCCTTCTTGTGAAATGGAATATATGTGAAACAGACAACAAATTCATTCTCCTTTTGGATAATAGTATAGGCCCTTCCCAACAGCAAGTACATGTAGACACCCATTTTCAAGACATAAAAAGGATTAAGTATCTGGCCCAGTTGCACCAAATTATCTGGCACCATAATATCTGTTCTTCGCCACCACATATCAGAACATTCTTTTATTGTCTGGTTAATGTCCATTGTTTCACTGTTAGGAACAGGCACTTGCAAGAGGAGAGATGGATAGATAGGAGAATATTGCTGGTAATGAAATGTCCAGACATAAGACAAATTACTAAGAGTATGAGTCTGAAAAATGAGCAAGCAGTTGAAAATGCCTTCTTTTATGACAGGGTCAAGATAGTTTTATTTTAGAATCTGTGCTTACTGGCAAAATTGATTTCAGCGTGTACTGGGTGAGATATTTTGTAATCTCTTATCTCTGACAAAGAATGGAAAGAGGAAACAACAGAAACAGGATATATGTGTGATATCCATAGAAAGAGGGATACGTAACTCACCAAGCAGCTCAAGAATTAAATCAAAGGTACTCTTGGCACTCTGCTGGCTCTCCTCACTTCCCTTGGAATCTTTTCCACTTTAATCATGCAGAACCTGAATCTGAAAACTCTTCTTTGTCCCCATATCTGAGAGTTACAGCATGGCAGCCAGTGCTCCTATTAGAAAGAACTGAAAATCAGGTAGTCACCCTAAGGACTCAGTGGACAGAGTTCTGGCATGGGCCTGAGTTGGCTCTTCTCAAAGTAGCCCTGGGCTAGATCAGAACCAACAGTGTGGATGACTAATTTGCCAACATTATTATCTCTCTGTTTAATACTGGGGAATAAGCCTGCTACCCCGAGGCTTCAGTTTCTTTCTCCCTATCCGTCAGGGAAGGTCTGGCTCACTCTTTCTCATTGGCACCGTTAGCTATTTACCAAATAGCTCTGCAGTCCTCACCTGTAAAATCCAAGAAATCTGACAGCCTTCCTTCATTCTTTTCCTTCTCTTTTCCCTCACCTTTCAATTAGCAGTGTACATGTTGGGATTTCTAAACCTAATTTCCTGTCTCATAATGATAGGGCCACTGTAACAAACATATCAGAAGCTGTGGTTTATAATGCAACAGAAATTTCTCAGTCTGGAGGCTAGTGAGTCCTAGATCAAGATACCAGCAGATTTGCTATCTGAGAGCCTACTCCCGAGTCACAGATAGCCATCTTCGTATATGATGCATGAAGTAGCGGAGGAAGTACCAGGTGCTATTCTCTAAGGAAACAAATCCTATTAATGAGCTCACCTCAATTCATCACCTCCTAAAATGCCCAAAATGCTATCACATTGTAAATTACATTAAATATGCAAATTTGTGACATAAACATTCATTCCAGTGTGTGTGCAGGGGACCATGCATGTGTGTGTACACCCATTTGGAGAACAGTGGACGAGCTTGGGTATTGTTCTTCAGGTGCCATCCACTTGTGTGCATTTATTTATTTATTTATTTATTTATTTATTTATTTATTTATTTATTTATTTATTTATTTATTTATTTATTTGAGACAGTCAGAGAGAGAGAGAGAGAGAGAGAGAGAGAGAGAGAGACCTCCTGTACGCCAGGACCTCCTGCCACTGAAAACAAATTCCAGATGCATGTGCCACTTTGTGTATCTGGCTTAACATGGGCACTGGGAAATTGAATCCGGGTTGAAGGCTTTGAAAACAAGTGCCCTTAACTTCCAAGCCATATCTTTAGCCCCAACTTGTGTTTTAGAGACTGGGTCTTTCATGGGCCTAGAACTAGTCAAGTTGGCTGTGCTGTCTGACCACCGAGCCCCAGGGGTCAACATGCGTCAACCTCCCAGAATTGTATATGTGCACCATCCATCCTGGCTTTTTTTTTTTTTTAAACGTGGGTTCTTTCTGGTGACCAACTTAGGTCCTAATGCTTACACAGCAAGCAATTGATCGCCTAAGTTCTTTCCATAGCTCTTTATGCTTTCTCACAGAAAGGGCTCCTGAACATACTCTTGAGATACTTTAAAAGCTGCATCCATTCGATGATTTTTGTTTGCATGTGTTTTCTTTTTTTTGTTTTAATAGGACAGTGTTTGGGAATGAAGGTTCTCTAGTCAAACAGTTCTGGCTCCAGAAATTTATCCCTGTGGTTCAATTACATGACTACAGACAAGTTCCTCATCTTCTCTTAATCTCACTTGTTATGTTGGAATAGTTCTAGAAGTTACCCCATAAGATTCACAGGGTAATCTAGCAAATGACAGCGTGTTGTGTTGAAGACCTTGCCATTGCCCCAGAATATGTATGAATGTCTGAATAGCTATAAATACATTTCAGAGCTTAGAAAGCTCAAATAGAACTCTTTTTTCTCCCCCGACCTTATTTCTTCCACTGGCTTTCCCATCTCCCATATTAATGCAGTTGTTCAGACAAAAGGTCAAACATCTTCATGATTAAAGTCGATTCTGTTAGCCACTGCCATTGAATTTTCCTTCAATGTTTTCTCAGTGTCAATTCCATACAAGCGGCACCTTTCCTGTCCCAGCCAAGCCATTCTGTTGTCTCTCTGAACAAACTGCCCTAGCCTCCGGTGGGTCAGCTCCTGGGATGATGCCTTTTACATAATAAATATTTTTTATAATTTTTTTAATAAGTAGAAACTTTGTAGGTACAGTTCATGTGTTGGTACCACTGTTTCCCTCCTCCCAGCCCCATTCCACTGAGGGCCCTCCTCGGGAATTGCTGGAATGCTCTGTAGGATGGAGAACTCAGTTGCGTAAGCAGCTCTTAGTGGGGGTGGGGGACAATGCCTCTGGGCCATGGTGGGTGATTTTTTTTTTGTTTGGTTGGTTTTTTAATTTATTTATTTATTGTTAAGGAGTAGAAAAACTGTATGAACAAGTCTTGTGTTGGTACTCTAATTTCCCCCCTCTCTGCCTCCAATTCATTGAGGGCCCTCCTGAATGGGATTGTTGGAAGACTCCATGAGACGGAGGAATTTGAACTGTGCAAGCAGTAGCCAGGTTTTTTTTTTCTTTTTGTGGAGGGAGGCTATGCCTCTGGATATTCCCCCCCACACCATGGTTCTTATAACCTTTCCACCCTCTCTTCCTCAAAATCCCCTGAGCCGTGGTGGGTGAGTTTTAAGTCTGCTTTACTGTTGAGCTGTTGAGTCTCTGGGTTTGTGTTTTGGAATATTTTGAGTATCCTTGGTGTCTGTCTCCTTTACCCTTTCCTAGGTCATCTGACTGCTGTGGAGGTAGGTCTCTGGATTCTCTCATCACTTCCTCAAAGGTTTTGTTTGGACCCAATATAGGTTATGTGTGGTTCATCTTCTGCCTGAGTGTCAGCCATCATCCCATGTCCTGTTGGTAGAATTAGGTTGTCCATGGTTCTCGCTGCCTTTTGAAAAATACGAAAAGAATATCCAACAGAGAGTGAGAAGAGCATAGGTTAAACAAGACAAACATTGTTGATTTGCCAAGATTCTAAGGGAAACTCCCACTAACAATTTAAAACTTTTAAAGGGGCACCCATACTGCTTTTCAAAATGTCTGTACTGTCCACTGATTAAATAGAATTTTTACCTCTCTTCTGTTCACTTCTCTACCCTTTTCTGAACAAAATGTGCCTTTAATACATTTTAGGTAATTTTTACAATTGGCTTCACATAAATTCAAAATTTATACTTATTTTTATTGAATGCCATATTCTGATTTTGGCTATTTTCCCACTTTACCAAGATCTTTCAAAATCATAGTTACCTGCTATCATATTAATTCTGCTTCTAAAATAATCTGTGTTTCACTTTAAGATTTCATAGGCCTATACTCTATGTCCCTAATCTAATAATACATTTATTAATCCAGCATTAAAGATCATCTTCAGAGCTATGATAAATGTTAAATATTTTTCATAAATTTGGCAAGAACATTGTTTATATCAAGGATATATACTTCATAAAATTTATTGACTTCATACTGGCCATGCCTACATCTGCATTATCTACTAATTCATCAATATCCAAATCATATTAATTTGGATTAATGATAATGATAACATGAACTATTTAATTTAGAAGATAAATTGTAGAAAACACTTTAAGTAGATACATATCCCATTATTTCCCACTAACCAGATTACTAACAAATGTATTTCTGCTTTGGACTATTTTTAGGTAATCTTAGTGTCTGTCTCCATTACTCTTTTAGGTTGTCTGCCTTGCTGTGGAAGCAGCACTCTTGCTCATCTCACCACTTCTTCTATCGTTTCATTAGATGATGAGTTAGGTGTGGTTCATATCCTGCCTGGGATTCAGCCATCATCTCAGGTCTTATTGGTGGAATTGAATTGTCCATGGTTCTTGTTGCCTTCTGAAAAATCCAAACAGAATCTCCAATGGAGAATGAAGTCAGTATAGGTTAAATGGAACAAACATTCTTAATTTGGCAAGATTTTAATGGATATAGCCTCTCTGTAGGTCCATGGTTAGTGGGGGCTTTCCCTTGAAATCTGTGTTCTTAGTGTCCATATGAATTTGTTGAATCCCAGTTCCATCTAAGGGTGCCTTGCCATTGAGCAGATTTCTTAGCCAGTCAGAGAGCCATTGATTACCCACCTAGGGTAAGTGCCACTATTGCACAGGTGAGTTCTTCTTGCCTCACTAGTCTCTGTCTTATTACAATGTCTTCTGCATTTTCAGACCATCTGTTACTGTTGTATAGCAGTGTCCCTTGATTTCTCCTAATATCATTGTCCAGTTTCCCCTGGAAGCTCATGTAGCATCTTCCAGCACTGTACAGGTTAAACATCTGGGAGCTGGCTTCTTTCTGTATCCAGTAGGGTCTCTTGGTGTTGTGTGACAGCAGCCTGGGTATCTTCAGCAATAGGATCTTATCTTTTGCCTGGGGCAGGTAATAAAGAGCTTTGACATAAGCATATCTTGTTTTAGGGACCCCACAGGTCTCTTGGATCAACAGCTCAATGTGGGAAGTAACCAATTTTTGGGACATGGAGTTATAGGCCAGAGCCACTTGGATTAGGGTTAGGCTTCTCCCACCCTCTTAGGGCCCTTCTTACCAGAGGATGCCCCCATCTTCTTCAAAGGCTTACTGTCCAAATAAGGATTCTGTGTTACTGATTCATTATGGATTTAGTTTTCTGTATATCCCCCCCCTCCATCCCCTCCATCCCTGTTGTCAGTCTCAGGATTGGTATGTCAGGTTTGCTTACTATTCAAGCTTAACCTGATTAGAATAGCAGATGAGGGAGAATATGAGGCATTTGTCTCTGTTCTTGTGTGAGTTCACTAAAGTATGATCTGTTCCAAGTCCCATTCACTTTCCTGCAAATTTCATTATGCCGTTTTTCCTTACTGCTGAGTAGAAATCCATGGCGTATATGTACCACAACTTTGATATCCCTTCATCCAGAGATGGGTATTTGGGTTGCTTCCAGTTCTTAGCTATTGTGAATTGAACAGCTATGAACGTGGTTGAGCAGATGTCTCTGTGTTGACGCAAGGAACCTTGAAGGTAGATAGATGCCCAGTAGAGGGATAGCTGGGTCCACTGGTAGCTCTATTTACATCTTCTTCAAGACCCTCCACACTGATTTCCATAGTGGTTATACAGCTTTGCATTCCCACCAGCAGTGAATAAGGGTTCCTTCCCCACCCCATCCTTGCCAACATCTATTGTTGATAGCTTTTTTAATGGTTGCCATTCTGACTGGAGTAAACTGGAATCCCATTGTTGTTTCATTCACATTCCCCTGATGATTAAGGATGTTAAACATTTTCTTAAATGGAAATTGACCATTAGTATTTCCTCCTCTGTAGATTCTCTGTTGAATTCACTGCCCATTTTTTTTGAGTGGGGTGTTTGACTTTTTAGTACTTAAATTTTTGAATTTTTGTAAGTTCTAGATATTAGTCCTCTGTCCATGGTGTAGCTGGAGAAGATTTTCTCCCAATCTGATGGTGGTCTTTTGGCTTTGTGTATGGTACGCTTGTCTATAGAGAAGCTTTTTATAGTGCTCAGTATTTACCTGTTGTTTCTTCTCAGCACTTTGTGGAGTTTACTTGCTCCCCAGGAGGTACCACTATCTACAGAAAGGAAGCTTCTCTGATGAAAAGTGAGAGAAGCACTACCATATGATCATAAATCTGAGTTTGTAGAGGGCAGTTTGATTGCACAACATACCTATTAAGCCAGACAACAGTAGTAGCTCCCCCCACTGCCCAGCGCTTATGACCTGTCAAGCCATAGGCTTTAGGTCTTCAGTACTAGGCATGAACTCCCTCCTGTGGAACAGGCTTCAAATCCAGTTAGGAACAGTCCATTAACCCCATAACAGTCATGCCACTTTGCTGCAGTGGGATCATGTTGTCTTGCCGGCTGCTTGTGTCGTTTGCAGGATCCATTGTTGGTTAAGATTGTTGACGATTTTCTCCTCCAGCCTACGTAGCATTTTCCATCACTATCCCAGCCAGCCTTCCAGCTCAGTTCCAGCTTGATTTCTCAGGATCTAGCAAACGATGCATGTGCTGTGGTTCACAAAAATGTATCATGACATTCTAGTTCTGGTGGAGAACTAAGAGCATTAATATGTAAAATACAGAATTTTTATGGTAGTCAGAAACGAAAAAGATAGAATGGCATTCACTGCTAGTGAGATAGAAATTGTGAGCGACAGAAAGTCATTTACTTCAAATGAACGATTATGATTTATGGTTTCTGGCTTGGATGTGTTTCCTACCATTCACTAAGACATCCATATAAAAATAAAGGCAAGAATGTAAATTTGACTTGGGATATGTTAATTTGGGAGTACTTATGATATCTTCAAGTGCACATGTTTGTTTTCTGAATAAAAGAAAAGAATTTTAAATCTGCTTTAGGGTTGAGTTCTTAGAAGCCTCTGGATTTCTGCTCTGGAACATTCTGAGTATCCTCAGTCACTGCCCCCATGACCCTGGCACAGGTTGACAGGCTCGCTGTGGAAGCAGCACTCTTGCTCATCTCCCCACTCCCTCTGTGGTTTCACCTGGGCCCTAGCTGATGTGTTAGGGGTGGTTCATCTCCTTCCAGGAAGTCAGCTGTCATCTCTGGTCTTGGTGGAATTGGATTGTCCCCAGTTCTCACTGCCTTCTGAAAGATAAAAAGATTCTCCAACAGAGAATGAGATCAGCATGGGTTAAATGAAACAAGCATTGCTAATTTGGCAAGATTATAATGGGTGGAGCCTCTTTATGCCCATGGTTAGTGGAAGCTTGGAGTCCAGATGTTTGGTTTCTGTAAGAGTTTGGCTTGGATCCCAGATCCAGCTACAGGTTCCCTGCCACTGAGTGGGTCTCTTAGCCAATCAGAGAGTCCTTGATTACCTGCCTAAGTTGAATGTCTATTGCATAGATGTTTACATCTTGTCATGCTGTTGTAAAGCGGTGTCCCCTGCTTTCTCCCAACATTACTAATAGTAATGTTCAAAGGTTATAGAGTAGACATTGTCAAACAACCTTCAGAAAGTTTTAAATCTACATATATTCACTGAGCCCTAAATTAGTATTTTCCTCACACACATCCCTATACCCTCCCATCTTGTCATTGGCACCTCCTCCAGCTTTCTATGCCGCCAGTTAAGAGAACACAACCATCTGCCTTCAGCAAGTACTCCCAGGTGCCTTACAGACAGGTCTTTATGAATTTCTAACAGCAAAAAAGGAAATGGAAAGTAACAGATTTAAAAATGTCTTTCCCAACACCCACTGTTAGTTTCTTGACTCAATGTCGTGAGCATATGCTTATTAGTTGGTGTCTTCCATTGCTCTATCATTCCAACTAAAGCCAGATTTTTCCTTTAATCATGTGTTTCTAAGTATAAAAGACTGTTATTTCAGCAGATTTAACTAGGCATGGTGAGATTGTATAATTGAACTGTATTGATCTTTGGCCTCCTGGAATCTGTTCAATGTCCTCAGAATGCCCTGCTTTTTCTTTCTGCAACACCATTCCTTCTTCATCTTTCAGGGTATAGTTCAGAGTGGGCATGTCTCGAATCTCAGCAACAAGGTAGACCTGTGGTGTAGACACAGGCCAAGGGAGCCCACAGTGATTGAGGAAGGCATGTGTGTTTTATTTGGCTCCAATATAGCTCAGGAAACCTTGTCTTGAGCTGCCAGGAGGCAAGGGAGGTAAGGGTGAGGGTGAGATGCAACTAGAAATCCCAAGCACTTTTGGATAAAATGTAAAACAATGCAGCCATCTTGGAAGCTATAATCTTTTAAAGGATGAGACATAAACCTGTAAAACAGACATTCCAGTCTTAGCATTTTTATTTCTTATTTGCAAGAGAGAGACTGAATGAGAATGGGCACACCAGGGCTTCTTGCCACTGCAAAAGAACTCCAGATTTATGTGCCACTTTGTGTGGCTTGCTTTACTTTGTAAACTGTGGAATTAATCCCAGGATAACAGGCTTTGCATGTATATATCTTTAACCACTGAGCCATTTCTCCAGACCTGGCTCTTAGCAATTTTATCCCCTACATACCAAAAATGGTATCTTCAAATATTGTGCATACAGATCTTATAACCATTATTTACAGGAGCCTCCAATTTAAATTTCTACCATAATATTGTATTTTTCAGGATATAGCAAGTGAGCTGTGGCCCATATAACCCTACCACCCGACAGCAGGCAAAAAGCTGAGATCACGGCAAGAGTTGAGCCACCATAGTCATATTGTGGAGGATCCATATGGAACCCTGCAGAGAAGGTCAGGATGAACAAGGGATCCATAGCCACAGCCATTCAACCAACTCAGGATAAGCCAAATGTGTTTGTGTTTTTCAGGAGGCAACGAGAGAGCTGTGGCCCATCTAACCCTACCAACCCACCGTAGGCCGATGGCTGAGATCCTGGCAAGAGAGGAGCCACCACAGTCATATCGTGGAGGATCCATAGGGAACCCAGAAGACAATGACAGATGAACAAGGGACCTATAACCACAGCCATTCAATCAACACAGGATAGGCCAATGAGACAGAAAACAAGGATTTTTGACACAAGGACCCCTAAGCTTGCAACATTAAGGCACCCTTAATACTCACCCACCACGACTCAGGGAACTGAGCAGAAGAGGGGGTGGAAAGATTGTGAGAGCCGTGGTGGGGGAGATGGTCCAGAGGCATGACACCCATCAGTAACAACACACTTGGGCCAGGAAGACCAGGCTGAGTACTAGGATAACCAGGATCCCTTGCCACAAGGACTAATATAGACAGCCCACGGAGGAGGATATCCAACCGATCAGGGATGGGGAGGGGAGGAATTGGGGAATTCGGGATAACAACTCATGGTTTGCCCACTAAATAATGTAACTCATTATGGACAATAAATTTATATTTAAAAAAAGTAACCAAAATGTAGTGTATGCACTAAATGGAAAACATTTAGCAATGAAAAGAACAAGCTACTTAGTATCACTGTGGTTGAGTAACAAAGTAGTTATGGTAAGAAAGACTAAACACAAAAGAATACAGAGTATAAATGTTTATTTAAATTCAAGAAAAGGCAAATTTATTTATATTGTCATAAAACATATAAATTTTATTGTTTGGGGCTGAGGTGATGGGAGTTATCCACTGTAGAGGGACAAGGGAAAAATCTATTGAAGGTTACAGAGATGTTAATTATTTTTGATGATGGTGGTGAATCAAAGTATAAAAGATTGTTAGCAGTCATCAAATTGTGTTTATATTCAAGTAAATGATATGTCAATAATGTAGAAATCAAAATAAACTGAATAAATATTAAACACCAACTTTAAGCCAGTCTTTCAACCACCAGATGTCAACAATTCTACATGAAATTTTTGTTCTAAGCTACATCTTCAGTTATAGCATCTTCTGTGTAAAATCAAATCAGTATTCTCTTAGTGACATGTTTGACTCCCAACTCTGTGTACTTGAGAGTACTTTCACTGATTGAGATGGTGTTCACTCACTTGGAAATGGTGTGTTATATAGTGAACTAGAAGAGTTCAACAGTTGTCTCACTGATGAAGCACTTGGACTTATTGGCTTTGCTGGGTTCCTTGGTATGGCTGCTTTAGTACTGCTGTATTTGCACTAACCTGAAACTATTAAGACGATGTTATTTAAAAAGAACTAGAAAGAGATGTCTATTGTAGCTCTTGTGAGGCAATACCAGCTATGAATAATCCCATAGTGAGCTGATCCTCCAATCCCTGATTCTCACATTTGCACACTATGCTTGGATAATAAAAATAGTGGTTATAAAGTTGAAAAAAAAAACTTTAAATTCAGCTGATCATGTTATATGCAAGTTATTATTGGAACTTGGCAGAATTAACTCTTGTTAAACATTTCTGTGTTATTTTTCTATTTCATGCAATTACATTAGTCAGTTTTCCTTTTATATCATTTTATTATTTTTTATTTTCATAGACATTCCATTGGGAAATATTTACATCTGTATTTATTTTTGCATTATTTTACACTTTATTTTAAGAAGACAACAAAAATGTTTGTTTTATAGTCAAGGGTTATTAAAAAATAATTCATTGAAACTTCCAAACATACTAACTAGACTATTGAGTAGATTACACGTGTGAGTAGGTAAATGTCAGAAACAAACTGAAACATAATTTTAAATGAAGATTTCAAATGTGAAAGTTTGCTACTAAATATATAAGCCAAACCTAGTACTACATATGGTATCTATAATTCATGCACAATTTATTCTTCCACCAAATACATAAGCCAGAATGAAAGTTGTTACTGTATCCTTATTTACACTGTCATAAAAACTGTTTTGGTATCTTTTTTCTTTGAAATGAATGAGTAACTTGTGATTGATGATACCTTTCCTAGATTCAAAATAATAAGAATATATATTCTTATTATTTATATATGATATATATGAGATCATCTTGGTGTTGGAACTGGTAAATTGTGAACAACAGAAGGGGAAATGGCCTCAAGAAACAAGAGTAAGCAAAACAACATCAGGTCTTGTTCTCAGTCTCTACTGAAACTGTATATAACTATTTGATTACAGGGTCATCTGATCAGTCCAGCACTCCACCCCCCACAAACTTAGACATGGAAAAAGAATCTTGTGTTTTTAAAACCTTTTTCCTTGAATCCAATAACAGTAGGTAATATCTATTTAGCACTTGTGGACTAAACTAGCCGCTTTGCATTTATCACCTAACCTATATATAATTCTGGAATTTTAGTGAATCCACTTCACAGATGAGAAAACTGAGGCATAGAAATTGTAAGTATTTTGTTCATTTTTGCAATATTGATGAGTGGAAGTGGAAACTGAAACCTATTTCTTAACTGCTGAGCCATCTCTCCAGCTCAGTTAAAATAAAACCTATTTTTTCTTTGAAAGCCTATGTTAATACTAATGTTAATAACTCTGGTTAAGGTAAAGCATGGGATATTAAAGTGCTAAATAATTTCTATGTCAATTTGGTTTTGGTTTATAAGTGTTTCTGGTAAGAAACTTATAAAGTTGTAAGTGGAAATTATACTATGAAGAGAATGCTGCTCAGTGTTTGCTATAATTCCAGTCAGCATTTCAACCCTCCCCTAATTATATGGCTGAACTCAGAAGCAAATATGTTCATAATTATTGTTATTGTTCTTTTAGTCTCTGTACAGGTAACCAGGCTATGATAATAGCTTAGTGCAAAGTCTCATTTTTAGTGTAAAGAACAGAATTATTGTGGCCATCAATTTCAAGTACAATCACTATGATAAAAAGAAACCAAACCATTCATCTCCTTTATCCGTCTTTTTTTAAAAAAGAAAGGAAAACTATTACAGATATGACTGATGGTTAACACTACAGAAGCTGTGTGCTTCCAACTTGAACAATGTCCCTAACTTATTTCACAGGAGTTAAGGAGAAAGCTGGGGAAGGAAAGGGGCGGTGCTTCTGTGTTGAATTAAAGTGGTTACCTAATTTATCTGTCACATTTACATAGTATTTTTATGCATAAAAATCTTGAACTCAAAGTAATTGTACAGAAAAGATGTATGTGCATAAAATATCAAATGTGTTGGATAGTTCTAAAGATTATCTTTCATGCAAGTGTAAAAAAACAGCACAAAATGCAGGTGGGAATTGTAGTGTTATTTTTTTTTTTGCTTAGGAGGTAGGGGCTAATCCTTTGCCTTCAATGGACTTTTAATTTTTCATCTTTTCAAACATTTTTAAAATGTATTTATTTAATAAGTAGAAACTTTGTCTGTGTGGTGAAGGGCATGCCTCTGTGTAATTCATCCCACCATGGCTCTTACAATCTTTCAACTTCCACAAAGTTCCCTACGAGAGCTTTGAGTCTGCTTTAGTGTTGAGCTTTTTGCAGCCTCTGGATTTCTGCTTTGGGGTGCTTTCTGTTGCCAGGCAGCACTCTTGCTCATCTCGCCATTCCTGTGAGGTTTCACCTGGGCCCTAGCTGATGCATTAGGAGTGGTTCATCTCCTGCTATCATTTCTGGTTTTGTTGATAGAGTTGGGTTTGTCCAAGGTTCTCACTGCTTCCAGAAAAGTAAAATCATTCTCAGCTCTTTAACCCCTTCATACAATTTTTTAACAGTAAACTACTGAAGAGCATGACCCCTCTACCTCTTCCCGGCACTAATTAACTACCAATAACTTCATTGGTGAACTAGGGTCTCATGAACCCTTCCCCTATCTATAATGGGATATTAATAGTATCAGTTGTGTGCAGAAAACAACAGCTGCTGTGAGTTCATAACAGACATGCCATGTCCCAGAGACAGCATTACACAACACTCCTCCCCATCCTCAGAGTCTTTTATCATTCAGCAATATTTTTTGAGTTTTGCAGGGGAGGGAGCATATAGATATTCTGTTTAGGGCTGAGAACTCAGCTGTCACTTACTCTCATCACTTTGACCCAGTTGTAAGTCTGAGTTATCTGCTACCCACTGTGAAAAAGTGCTTCTCTGACCAGAGCTGAGAAAAACACTAATCTATATTCATAAACTTAATTATTTTGATGACAGAGCAACATTTAGCAAAACAATAGTAGTAGATCTCTCCTTTCTAGTCCTCCCCTTCCACTGTGGGACCTGTGACCTCCCCATGGGCTCTAAATCAGATTTACAGTACAGGCATGAAATCTCTCCTGTGAAGGAGGTCTCCAGTCCATTCAGAAAGCAATTGGTTACCCCAGTAATAGTCATGCCACTATTGAGAACGTGGGTACGTCTTGACTGGCTGGTCAGTTGTGTAACACACAGAGTCTACAACTGGGTGAGACTATTATTAGTGACTTTTCTCCCCACCCCCCACCTGCCTACAGAGCACATTCAGGCAATATGAAAGCTAGCTGGCAAGGAAGAAGTTTCTGGCTTAGTTTCAGTTTTATTCTCCACGCCCTGCAAGTGATGTATGTGGTATTTTCAGCAACAAGGACTTGCCATCTAGTCTTGGTAATTAATCAAGAGTATTGGCCAAATTCTGCATGGTTTCAGTGGTCTCTGTGGCCTCCATGGCCAATGTTTAGGATGGTATATCACAGCTATCCCTGGGGTTTTCATTTCATGACCTATGGTACCTGGGATAGACCCATTTGGGTACCTTCATGCAAACTCCTTTTGTAATTTTCAATAATGTTAAAACATCCTTAGTTAATCCACACCCACCTCTGTCCCCTTCTCCCATTCCTACTTCAACTTTCCTTCCACTATTCTCCCTGCAACTTCCCTATCATATGTGTTCTACTCTTCCCCTCCCATTAAATCTCTTCCCCCTTCTTCTCCAAAGCCTGTTTCTAGTTTTCTGGTCTCTACCTACATTCACTCTAACTGAAACACACAAATTGAAGACATTGAAGCTTTCACATGTGAGAGTGAACATGGAGCATCTGTGTTTGTGAGTCCAGGTTATCTCAGTGTGGTTTTGGTTCCATTCGTTTTCCTGTAAATTCCTGTTTCATTTTCTTACAGATGAATAAAATTCCACTGTCTATATTTTATTAATCCATTCTTCAGGTGATGGTCATCTAAGCAATTCCATTTCCTAGCTATTGTGAATAGAGCAACAATAAGCACGGTGTGCATGTATCTCTGTAGTAGGATATTGAGTCTTTTCACTATATGCCATAAGTGATCATATAGAGTTTAATTTATAGCTTTTTAAAGGAATATCCACATGAGTATTTTAATCATTTTAATTTTTACTTATCAACTGAAAACAGCAACCTTTTCTAAGCTTTCAGTGATCTACACAAGAAAGCCATTGTTCTTTAGATGGAACATTTCAGAGCTAATCCTGAAATATTTTTAATACTAGTACATCCAGAAAATAAAAAGAACTTGCCAAAACAAAAACAAATAACTACATTTACATATAAAAACAAAGATTATCCATTACAAATGTTTGCAGCAGACACCCATCCAACACCCTCTTAAATGTGATGATCCCCTTTCTTTCTAGCATACATAGCAATAGGTTATTTCACACTTGGAAATGCTCTTGTTCTCTTTTCAGTTACTTTTAATCTTAAAATATATTTCATCTGGGCCTACTAGAAAAATGTCTGACCCATCTTCTACTTTATGTCCCTTCTTTCCCTTTAATATCATTAATGTTTCTCTATAACATTTGTTCTTTCAGCTGAGACTTCCCAGCCCACTTAACTAGGTAATCCTGGACATGTGCTGTCCATCACAAAACATATTCAGGTCCACAGATTAGAACTGGAGATACAGAGGGGTAAAAATACTTGTCCTTCAAGTCCTTTTATCTGTCTTTTTTGATGGGCTTTTTATATCAATATTTACTTTTCCAATGTATTATGTGTGGTCATCTCATTAGATAGAAATGAGTCTTTGCTAACAAAATATGCTTTGTGTCTGAGCAACTCAATTTCCTCTTGGCCTTGACTTCCTGTTCAGTAAAGGTAATATTATCTTGACATTTGTAGAAATGAGTTTAAAATGTGATTGGAGAAGAAAGTTTCTTGAACTCAGAGACTCATTTAACTTGTTCATTTATATTTTCCTCGACCCTAGAACAGTGCATAGAGAAAGTTTTCCAAAGTTATTACTAAGGCATAGCACATGATAGTTGCTGGTAAATGTTGTTTTGATGTCTTCCTCACAGGCTACCTTGAGCCTAATTTCTTCTTGTCAAAGTTTCCCCTGCACAGTTTGAAGGCTGTTGCCTCTCATATGTAAAGTAGAAGTAAAGTGGGCATTGATCTATGCCCCTCCCTCTCTTGGCATCACAGCATTTGGTCCAAGGCGAATCCTTCCTTATGGTCTTTCAACAGTAGAAAAACAAAGCTAGTTTTGTTTCCCTCAGCATATATTAAATTTCTTACTTTTCCAGTTTTAGTGGTTTCTATGATGAATTTTCTGATTAGAATATTTTTTTTACATTTTCCTGTGAAATGTGCCTCTTCTTCCATCATTTCTGCACTCTTACATAACTCACTATACTACTATGCTAATTTTTTTATGTCAGAGCCTCTATCTTTTTTATGGAATGAATTACCTGAATATATTTTCCTAGATATCCCTGACCATTGTTTATTCCAATACTTTTCAGATTATCTTTTTCTTTTAAGTTCTTAATGTTTTCTATAAGTGTTTTGGAACATTTTAGTACAGACCAATGCAGACATCGGGCTATGTCCTGTGAAAATCTTTCCTGTGATATTTTGCCAATGTTTATGCATGCTCATCTTTTTTCAATGATGCTTAAAGCAGATATCCCTACATTTGTTCTAGAAAAAAATCTACTTTAAAAATAATGATGCATCTTATTTTCTACTTTAAGATGAATGTAACTTCAAGAAGACATTGTAATACATAGAGCTCCAATATACTTAGATATCTTTCACATATTAACAGGATCCTCATATCCTGTATATTTATTTGTGTGTATGTGTGTGTGTGTGTGTGTGCGTGTGCACACACACTCCACATGTACATTTTTGTGTATACACATAGCATGTGCAGGCCAGAGGTCAATGTTGGGTGCCTCACTTACTGTTAAAGATAGGGTCTCTCACAGAATCTGAAACTTTCTGATTTATCTAGACTGGCTGGTTAACAAGACCTACACATCACCTGTTTCTGCTTCCCAAACTCTGAGATTACAGACATATACTGTGACACCTGGCTTTTTATGTGGATTCTTGAGATATGAATTCAGATCCTCATGCTTACACAGCAAACACTTTACCAAATGAGTCATCACCCAGCCTCAACATCTCTGGATTTTGTTTGCATGATCCAAATCTGCAATATGATCTAGTGTGTTAAACCCTGTAAAAGCACTTGGCTATTGTACCTTTCTTAGTTTCACCTCTTTATTCTTACTCAAGTCCTTTCCAAATGCATACTGAAAGTACAATCTCATGATTTCCCAATAGATGGATGCTATAAAAATTTATATATAACTCATTTGTAAGCTATGTAGCCAAAGAACAATTCCACCAAATCTAGCTAATACAACAATATCATAAACTAATCCATCCAAGTCTTAGAGCCCACTCTGGAATTGACATGAAATTATCCTAAATTCATCATGTCATTTTTTATAGAATCCAATCTGTTGGGGATCATACACAAGCTTCAGTGCATCTCTAGGATGACATCTGAAGTCAGTTGGACAGATCTGAGCCCATTCCACCACTTTCTTATCAGTTGACTTCTAGAAATAAAGATTTCAATTCTATTTTCACAGTGTAGCCAAAAGTGCCATCTGGCAGGTCTCAGTGATATCTGTGAGCAATCTAATTCCTATGTATAATAATTCAAGTTCAGCTACACCTTGATTAGCAGACATCTCAAAAAAAGTTACTCATGGTTCCTTACACTATTATTTGATCCTGTGACTAAGTGAACACTTTTCAATATGATTCTTCATATACTCTCATAACACATCGACCTTTCTAGATCCATATTTATTCATATTATGAATATGTGAAATTTAATTTCTTGAGAGCACTTGATGATATGGATCTTTTAGTACCAGTAGAGCAAAGCATTGTGAATGGATCTGAGTTGTATAATGTCACTCTCTATCATTCCTTAAGTATGATAAAATTTCTTTGTGGAAAGCCATGTTATGTGGCCACAATTGAATGTTTAGGTAAGGAAATCATGACCTATAACTGTAAATATTTTCAGTATCAGGTAGAAACAGAATATTTCCTTACTATTCTATAGAGTATGGGATATTATTTCTTTCACAAAAATCAAGATTTTGTTTCCTATCCAAAGCAGCTGCCTTATATCTATAATGGAATACACTTTGGAACTAGGCATTGGGACCTTAAATTACATGATATGGGCTAGTTACATAAACTGCCAGAAGTAGCCAAGACTGGCATTGAACTGATTCTCTGGACGTTACCTCTCAAGTACTTAGATGACAGATTTGTGCTATTATGTTTGGAACCTTCCTGACAAGCAGTCAGGCGATCTGGACTGGCTTAAAAGGATCTGAGAGTGTAAATAATAAAACTACTTGGAATTGTTTTAAGGAATGGTATGTCTTTTCCTATCTCTCCTTTGGCTTGATTTCATCTTAGGAATGACTTGATTCCAACTTTGACTGCTTTCTGAGTCCATTGAGTCTTCCTAAATCATTATGTTCTGCAACCCATAGATTAAATCTCCTTCACTTCCTCCTTCAAAGGAAAAATAATGATTTATTTAACTCTACAGTAGTGGTCTTCACTCAACTCCCCCCCCAAAAAAAAGAAAGCTTTTAGAACATGCTTCCTGAGATGAATGCTGAATTTCTGGTCAGTTAGTGGGTTGGTTATGAGACACTTCTTCCAACTAATTTTTATCATTATCTTCATATTAACTTCAGATAATCTCAAATATCATTAATTACTTTGTCTAATGCTTGGCATCCAATGCCCAGTGCTTTTCATAATTGTGGAAGCATGATCTTTTTGCTGTTAAGAAGTCTAGATTATAGTCCAGAATGTTTCTATTTTCATATCATAATTTTATGTGTTATATTTTTTCTTAAATATATATTTATTGTCCATAATGAGTTACATTATTCAGTGGGCAAACGATGAGTTGTTATCCCTCATTCCCCAATGCCCCTCTTACCCATCCCCAATCAGTTGGATATCCTCCTCCATGGGTCCTCTGGATCAGTCCTGTGGCAGGGGACCTTGGATAGCCTAGTACTCAGTCTGGTCCTCCTGGCCCAAGTGTGTTGATATTGAAGGGTGCCATGCCTCTGGAGAGTCTCCCCCACCATGGCTCTCACAATCTTTCCGCCCCCTCTTCTGCATAGTTCCCTGAGTCATGGTGGATGAGTATTATGGCTGCATTAAGGTTGTGAGTTTAGGGGTCTTTGTGTCGAAGATCGTTGGTTTCTGTCTCACTGGCTTATCCTGTGTAGATTGAATGTCTGTGGCTGTGGGTCCCTCGTTCCTCCCGTCATTCTCTGCAGAGTTCCATATGGATCCTCCACGGTATGACTGTGGTGGCTTCTCTCTTGCCAGAATCTCAGGTGTCGGCCTACGGTCGGTTGGGAGGGTTAGATGGTCCCCAGCTCTATCGCTGTCATGAATGAATTCTAGATTCTGTATATGAGAGAAAAAAAGCGATAATTGCCTTTTTGTGTATGGTTTATTTCCCTTAATTTTCTTTTTGTTTTTTCCAAGTAGGGTCTTGTCCTAGCCCAGGTTGACCTGGAATTCACTATGTAGTCTCAGGGTGGCCTCTGGGACTAAAGGCGTGTGCCACCATGCCCGGTTCTTTTTTTATTATTAAGTAGAAACTTTGTGTGAACTAGTAGTCCTGTGTTGGTACCCATCATTTCCCTCCTCCCTGCCTCCATTCCACTAAGGGCCCTCCTCAGTGGGATTGCTGGAATGCTCCATGAGATTGAGGGTGATGCATTGTGTGTACAGCAGTCAGTCATAGGGTGTGTGGGGGGGCAATGCCTCTGGTTATTACCATCACCATGGGTTTGTAATCTTTCTGCCCCCTCTTCTGCAAACTTCCCTGAGCCATGATGTGTGAGTTTTAAGTCTACTTTAGTGTTGAGCTCTTAGGAGCTTCTAGATTAATACTTTTGAATGTTTTGAGTCTCCTGGGTATTTGTTTTATCACCCTGGCGCAGGTTGTCAGGCTCCCAATGGAAACGGCACTCTTGCTCATCTGTCCACTTCCTTTGTGGTTTCCCTTGTCCCTAGCTGATGAGTTAGGGGTGGTTCTTTTCCTTACAGGGAGTCAGCTATTTTTTCCAGTCCTGTTGGTGGAATTGGGTTGTCCATGGTTCTTGCTGCCTTTTGAAAAATAAAATAACATTCTCCAATGGAGAGTGAAATCATCATAGGTTAAATGGGACAAGCATTGTTAATCTGGTGAGATTATAAAGGGTGTAGCCTCTCTTTAGGCCCATGGCTAGTAAAGACTTCTCCTTGAAGCCCAGATTCTTGGTCTCCATAAGAATTTGACCTGGATTACAATTTCAGCTATGATTTCCTTGCTATTGAGCAGATCTCTTAGCCAATCAGAGGGCCCTTCATTACCCACCTAGGTTGAGTGCCACTATTGCACAGGTATGTACATCTTGTCATTATGGTTGCTGTCATATAGCAGTGTCCCCTGCTTTCTCCCAACATTGTTGGAAATTTTCTTTTAGCAGCTCATATAGTGCATTTCAGCACTACATGGGCTAACCATCTGGGAACTACCTCAGGACTCTCAATGCTGTGTGATGGTAACCTCTGGTGACTTCAGCAAAAGGTTCTTATTTTTACCTCCGGTAGGTAATCAAGTGCTTTGACAGACACCTGTCTTGTCTTGAGGACCTTGTAGGTGTCTCCAAACAACCGCTCAAGGTGGGGAGTAACCGATTTCTGGTACTGGGAGTTACAAGCCAGAGCCCATCCTCTTTGGAGCTCTTACCACCAGATGATACCCCCATATTCCTTTGGAAGAGGTGTATCTTTTAGCCTACTATCCAAGAGTAAGGATTCTATGGTACCAATTCATTTTGGATTCAGTTTTGTGTGTATCTTACCCTGCCTTCCATTTCCCCCACCCACCCAATCAACCATTCAACCAAACAAACAAACAAAAAAACTCCTTCCATCCCCATTATCTGTCTCTCAAGTTGCACATCAGGTTTTCTTGCAATTCAAGATAATCCTGATTAGGAACCACAGATAAGGGAGAATATACATACAGTGTTTGTCTTTCTGTTCTTATGTGAGTTCACTCCGTATAATCTGTTCCAGGTCCATCTGTTTTCTTGCAAATTGAATTATGTCATTTTTCTTTACTGCTGAATAGAATTCCATTCTGTATATGTACCACAGCTTCTTGATTATTGTGATACTTCCACAATAAACACTAGCCATCAAGTGTCTCTAGTATGCTGATAATGATTCTTTGTGATTCTTTGGGTATATTCACAGTAGTGATATAATTGGGTCATATGATATGTCTGCATTTAGTTTTTTTTTATATTTTACTTATTCATTTTCAAGGAGAGGGAGAGAGAGAGAGAGAGAGAGAGAGAGAGAGAGAGAGAGAAAGAGAGAGAGAGGGGGGGTACTAGGGCCACCACCTTTTGGGTCTGGTTTTTATATGGGTACTGGGGAAATGAACCCAGGGCCTTAGGCACTAGAGGCAAGTGCCTTAACCGCTGAGCCATCTCTCCAGCCCTGTATTTAGTTTTTGAAGAACTTTCATACTGATCTCCATGGTGGCCACTCTGCTTTACATGCCCACAAGCACTGTATATAGGCCCTTTCCCCTTTCATGCTCACCAATATCTAGTGTTGCTTATTCTTTTTTATTCATTTGTGCGTGTGCATGTCTGTGTGAGTGAGAGAGAGGGAGAGAGAGAGAAAGATATGGAGACAGAGAGAGACAGAGAGAGAGAGAATCTCTTGCCACTGCAAACAAATGCTCATCTGGCTTTACGTGGATAGCTTGGGAATTGAATCCAGGCTAGCAAGCTTTGCCAGCAAGTGCCTTTAGCCACTGAGCCATCTCCCCAGCCACTGCTGCTTATTCCTACTGAGACATTCTGACACAGGTGAAAAGGAAGCCTAATAGAGTTTTGATTTGCATTTCACTATTGGCTAAGGATGGTGAGAGCATTTTTTATTTATCCACTGGCTTATTTGTTCTTGGCATTTTGAAGGTTCTTTATTACCCGTTTTTGGTGTTTAATTTTTGGAGTTATTTATATTTCCCACATATTAATTCTTTATCAGATGATAAAATCTGATTTTCTATAAGATGTCTCTTCACTGTTAGTCATTGATTTTGCTGTGCAAAGCTTTTTGCTTTCAAATAATTTTATTGTCAATTCTTGTGATTATTTCCTGTGTTATATGAGTCTCCACAGAACTCTTTGCCTCTGCCTGTATTTCAGAATGTTTGCCCCATGCTTTCCTCTACCCGTTTAGAGTTTCAGTTCTTGCATGACTGATTCACTTTGGATTGATTTTGTGCAGACTGAAAGATATGGATCTAGTTTCATTCTACATGTAGATATGCAGTTTTCCCAGCACCATTTATTCAAGAAATTATCTTTTCTCTAATGTGTGATTACTATCTTTGTTTTAAAAAATGGACCACTTGAGGTGTGTGGGGCTCTTTATGGCTATTCTTTTCTGTTATATTGCTCTCCGGGTCTGTTTTGTGCCAGTAGTATGCCTCCTTTGTTACTAAGCCTTTATAGTATAACATGAAATCAGGTATTGCCATGCTACCAGAATTTTTCTTTTTGTAGCAAACTGTTTTGTCTTGTCAGGGTCTTATGTACTTCTATATGAGATTTAGGACTTTCTTTTACTTGTTCAGTTAAAAATGTCATTCAAAGTTTGATGGGGACTGTGTTGAATTTGTGGATTGCTTTTGGTGGTATGGCCATTTTCACAATATTAAGCCTGTCAATCCATGACC
>PVHP010022579.1:0-28142 GCA_004024765.1 Zapus hudsonius
TTTAAAGCTTTGGACTCTCTTGGCAGATCTGGGGCAAGTGACATGTCTCATTAATCC
Source organism: Zapus hudsonius (assembly GCA_004024765.1). Classification (NCBI taxonomy): domain Eukaryota; kingdom Metazoa; phylum Chordata; class Mammalia; order Rodentia; family Dipodidae; genus Zapus; species Zapus hudsonius. The sequence goes on from PVHP010022579.1 coordinate 58, forward strand.
TGATGTTCTCTGGAGACATTTCCTCATCTGTCTGCAAGGACTGAGACCAGTAAGGAGAATAGAGTATTACACCATTGCTTTCTATATAGGTCACTAATCGGGACCTATGTGTGATAATTTATTTTATAATGACAGAGTCTACTGAAGGATGCAAAACTATGTTGTTTTTTCCACACTTATATTTGATCAGAGAAAGCATGCACTATTTAATTTTTATTATAAGAGAGGGAGAGTTTATTTTGCCTTAGAATTCCAGTGTATACAGTCCATCATGGTGGGGAAGGAAAGACAGAAGAAGTATGAGACATATGGTCCCAATACATCCAAAGTCATCAAGCAGAGATGAGTGATCTCCAGGACTATTTTTATGTTCTAATGAAGCTTACTGCAATTTTAATGGATTGGGAGCGTAAGGTAACATGAGTACTTTGAATTTGATTTTTACATAACTGTGAACCTCATGGTCAAGTCAGTTTGTATTTGGCTATCAAACATAAAACTTCATGACCAAACTAGGCTGCTTACTCATAAGCTGGTGGCTGCGGGACACCTGCTGCCATTTTTCCTTTCAGCAGGAGATGAGAAGTTCAAAGGGGGAAAGTTTTATGGAGTAAAACGGAAAAAATATTTAGTGGTCTCTCATTGAAAGTCATTTATTAATACAGGAGCTTTATGTAAGAAAATAATAAAATTCATAATTAAATAAAATAAGACTAGTTGGAGGGAGGGAGGGTCGAGTGGGAGGAGTGTGGGGTGGAGAAAAGACAGAGGGAGGCGAGGAGACTATGATCAAAATACATTTGTACGTACATAAAAATTATTAATAAAAAGTTAAAAAGAGAATAAATAAAATAATAAGATTTGAAGGAAAATAGTTGCAGTTGGCAAAAAATTATACGAAGTGAGATAACCCAGGCCAGAGAGACAAAAATTGCATGTTCTCTACTGTCTGTGTACATGTCAATGAGGAGATATGAGAGTGGGTTAGGCTGTGAAACTAGACTGGAGACTGTGGTGGTTTAAATCCTATGTCCACCCTAAACTCATGCGTTTCGGAAGCCTGGTCGGTAGCTGATGATAATTTGGGAGGTGGAGCTTTGCTGGATCATGTGTGTTGTTGGGGGCAGCTTTAGGGGTGTTCTAGCTTTCCCTTGCCCATGCCCTTGCTGTTTTCTACCTGCTGTGGCAGAGGTGAAGTCTAGCTCATGTCTATGCCTTGCATGGAAACCCTGCCATCATGAAGCTTCTTCCTCTTGAGGCCAAATAAATTCTTTCTTCCCATCCTCCTCCCATCAGTTACTTTAGGTCAGGTGTTTTGTCATGATGAGAAAGTGGAGAAGGAAAAAAAAAAGCATGTATCAAGAAAGCAGAAAGGAGGCTATGGGGGGGAGCACAAGGAGTAAAGAGGTGGGGAAGACGGAGAGAAGGATAATCCAAACAAAATTAGTTTGAAAAACACCATAATCAAATTGAATTCTATGTGTGCTAATAAAAAAATTAAAATGTTACAGTAAATGAAAAAGAAATTAGTTTATGTATCTGTTTGGGCAATTGTGTGGCTCGTGATGACATTTACTAAAATTTGAGTTGTTGAGCATAAGGTAGTCGTATTTATTGTGAATATAAGAGTGAATATATATATAAAATATTTGCTCTAGTGTGTGAAAGTGTAAAAATTTGAATCAAATCCATCTTTCTAAAATTAAAACTTTTGAACAGGGGCTTTGACAGCAGGGAGACCTTCCATTGGACCTTCTGGCACTGGTAGCAGGTTTTCGTTGACTACAAGGGAATAAAAGTGAGCTGTTTGGGGGTTTTTAAAAGAGAAAGCAAGTGTGATGGAAGGTTTGTGTGTGTGAGGGTGGGCTTGGGGGGCAGTGACATTTTCTAAAACAACTGGAGATTGATGGTTAGGGCTACTTCTTTCTAAGCAAGCCTTTATATTAGTTCTTGTCCGGGGCAAGAATTAAGTGACAACTTTTGGTGATCAAACACATGGACTTTGGGATGGGAAGGCCTCTTTGAATAATCTGCCCCATCACATTTTGGTACAGGGACCTTGAGAATTCAAATTCGCTATCCGTATTCTTATCTTTAAAATGGAATTAATATTGTATGTGAGTAATTTATGGGATTCAAATAAATTAATAAACACATGAAGAGAATTTTATGCATGGAAGACAATACTATCTGGGGACACTGCTCTAGTGACTTGAATTCAATGATTTAAAAGCTATGAAAGAACCTGCCCATCCAGAATACATTTTCTTATCAATATATTTTGGTTTGCAGCATCTTTGTAAGAGACATGAAATCTAAGCAGTCACCTTTTTATGGACATGCAGTGACTGTTTTGAGTGCTTCTCTCCCACGGATTCTTATGTATTGAGGAATGGGAATGAATTTTTTTCTGATCAATCAAGCAAGGGTCCTGATGCTGAGTCAGCTGGCGTTTTCATTTTTTTTTTCCCTTTTGCAGCACTCTATGCTTCTAACTCAGTTTATCCCCTTCCAGCCTCCACTGCGATAGAAATCATTCGTGGATGAGAGGTGACGCGAATATTTTTAATTAAGTGGAACTTCAAAATTCTTCTAGAAACCATCCTCCCGGTACTTGAAATGATATTTTTATTAGAATTATCAAGTGCTTTAAATTTCTAGAGGTGGAAACATTCTCCAAGGTGCTCAGATGTACAGTAGTTCAGATATATGTGGAGGTATTGGGAAATATCGATGGCATTTGTTCCTAGCCTATCAGAGAGTACAGACTCCTTCAGAATAAGTGCCCACAGATGCTCTTCCTTTGCATGTCCTGGTGTTTGGACCATCACATTCCTGGTTTTGTGTCAAGTGAGGATCCTTTGGGAAGGAACTTATCGTCTGATTTCTGGTTTAGTATTTTGTTTTTCATGTACATATGTTATCGGAATTATTTCTAGGACACACTCATCTAATTATGGAAATAGCAATCCAGGGAGAATGCTTAAATTTCTGATAAATTCAAATCTGGCTTTTCCTTATTTTCCCAAAGGAATGTATATTCCTAGAATGGATGATAGTGCTGGTCTTCTTTCCCCAGGCAGGAAGAGGGTTTGTTTTCTAGGTGTGCATGAGAATCTTTTCTGGGCCAGGAAGTCTCGAGTGGGAAGTAGATAAACAGTTGCAGTGCTCTTGGGTTATTACAATGAATAAGCAACTAAGTTAAATCCTATGAAACTCCCAATTTTGACCTACAAATGTAATTTCATATGGTTTGACCTAATATAGTGCTGTTTCTATGCATAGAGAGAGATTTCTGCTTGGGCTTGTCCTTGGGCAAATCCTCTGTGTGGACCGCCCCCCCCCCAAGCACTGCAGCCTGGTGCAGGTGGCAGAATTCCTACAAAGGCTGAGGATAGCATGACCTACCTAATCCTGGAGAGAAAGCCCACCTAACCTGGGGATAACACTGACCTTGATATAACACTGCTCAACTCACCATCCTATTCTTTAGGAACAACTCAGTTCACATTGCTGAGTTTGTCTCTTCATCTATAATCCAGAAATATAATAATGGGATAAAATGAGGCAATACTTCCAATGCCCGTGGTATAGCTGATGATTGATAAGTGCTTTTAACCTTCCCCACCTCCACGGAGAACATGCATTTCAAGGTTGGAATTGGTGCTGACTTGTGTTTCCTGTGTTTTGGAGAAGATAATTGTGCCGGCCTTTCTCGAAGGGCACAAGGGTAGCACCTTCGCTTCCCTGAAGGTTCTTTGCTGATTCTGCCATATGCAGCCTCAAGTGTGCCTCTTTGAGTCACCCAGGCTTTTCTGACTCCCTTGAGCAGAGCAGGAGGCTTATATTTAGAATAGCATTGGCTGCTTCTGGAACATTTGAGCTAATGTTTATAAGCACTAATTAACCTTTTTCTTGTAGAGGGGATCGGTTGCATTCGGGATGGTGTAGTTATAGAACAACCTTTTCTTTGAGCATTCTTGTTTGTAGATATTTCACTTCAAACAATATTTTAAGTATCTATAGGGTCTTCATATGAGATTTAGTTTTAAGGAAGAAAACAGAAACAGGAGAGTATATATATATATATATATATATATATATATATATATATATATATATATATGTAAGCAAGCTTCAGAGTGAAATCTTAGTTACTATATAATATATGCTATAACTTATATAGATTATTTGTGAATACATTATATTATCAGAGGAAATTCAGATGAATTCAAAGACACCTGATTCTAGTCTGCATTTATTGCCCAATCTTTCCCATTCCTTTCTATGCTAGGTGCTGTGAATTAAACTCTGCCCTCCCCCATTTCAGATACTGAAGTCTTAACCTTCAGTACCTCAAAGTGCAGGGTCTTATACATGTGAAGTTTACATGAGGACATCAGAATGTCTCCAATCCATGATGATCAAGTCTTTACAAGAAGAAAAAGCCATTTGTGTGCGTAGACCACGTGAGGATAGAGTGAGGAGTAATACCTCTGAAAGCAAGGAGAGAGACAAAGAAAGCAAATCTATGGGCATCTTGACCTTGATCTTTGTTGTAGTCATCTTCCTCTGTTGCTGCACAGAAAGAACCCAAACAAAAGCGGCTTATGGAGGAATGGGTTTATTTGGCTTATGGACTCGAGGGGAGACTCCATCCTGGCAGGGAAAATGATGGCATGAGCAGAGGGGTGGACATCACCTCGGCACAGCACTCGAAACAGTGGCAGGAAAGTGTGCCAAACACTGGCAAGGGGAAGCTGGTTTATAAGCCCGCCCCCAATAACACAGCTCCAGCGAGGATCAATTACCCAGAACACATTCATTTGTTTGTGGGGGACACCTGGATCAAACCATGACACCAACTGAATCTTTTTATTGAGAGAGAGAAAAAGAGAGGCTGTTACTACATAGCTCAGGCTAGCCTTGACCTTGCTGTGTAGTCCAGGCTGCCTTTGAACTCTTCATCTTTTGCGTGTGTGTGTTTTGTTTTTAGAGGTAGGGTCTCTCACTCTAGCCCAGGCTGACCTGGAATTCACTATGTAGTCTCAGGGTGATCCTCCTACCTCTGCCTCTCCAAATGCTGGGATTAAAGGTATGTGTCACCATGTCTGGCCAGCTTCAGTCACCAAGTGCTTTGATTTCACTGTGTGCCACCATGACCATCTTTTGGATTGCTCATTCATTTATATCTTCATTAGAATTAAAGAATTAAGTTCGAATTGTTATTTAAGGCCTTAAATGTATAAGCTACTTAACCAAAGCAATAATTCTCATTATTTTTGCCCATTTCCTCTACCCAAGACTTCCTGGAGTTGAAAAAAAAATCAGGTCAAATGCCCATGGGAAAATGCCCTCCCATGGGAACCCATGGGTTTCTCAGACACAGAATGGTAGAAAGGATTTATTTGACTTGTATTGTTTTGTGGTGGGCTTGGGTGGTCTCTGTTCTTTGGTTCACATTGGATGCTGTCAGGAACAGAAGCTGATTCTGTGATTGGGTGTGCATTTTCTCCCCAGGGAAAGAAGGCTAGAGCGAGGCTTAAAGTCCAGTGGAAAAGGAGCAGCTGTCCCTCACATTAGCCAAGAGAGGGGGATGTTCAGTCATGTTTGTGCCTTGGACAAAGCTTCTGTCCTGTCTGTTCAGATACAACTGTAGTGTGGCCTTGCTCCTTATCGTATCCAGCATAGCCACACAGTGTTTGTGTTCTTTTTGTGTTTGTGTTGTTTATTTAAATGGGAGAACACCGTGACCTGGCTCTGATTATCTGGCCAATGGCAACCTGATGACAACAATGACCTGGCTGGTTAATTCCTAACCGACTTTGGTTTCTGTGAGGTCATTATATGAGTGTGGTACTTAAGGACTAAGGTAGACATTGGCACTTGAGGGGGGTTAGGAATGGTCACAGAAGAGAACCAGAGAGATAGAGGTGAGATCAAGGGTCTGGCCCAAGTTAGTGAGTACAGATTTATTGTATCCATTGGCTCTGATCCTGTGAGGCTCCCAGGGTGCTTGCTGCACAGCACAGGAGGATTCATCCATTTCAACACTGGCCTGATATTAGGGGTTTACAGAGTCTAGATAAAAGAATTGAGGAAAGTGCAGGGAAGCTTAGCTCTGTGCTTCCTGTGAAGAATGGGTCATGAAAATACAGAATAGGAGGGGGCTAAGCAGCAAGAGAACAGAAAGAGGAGTCTTCTAGGACTTTTAAAATAAGAGAACTTTTGGAGAATAAGATCTTTGACACTAAAAAGGGTCTAGGACACTCGAAATAAGGAGGCTTGGAACAAAATTGAATGCCTTTGCTGCAAGATGGACCAAGCAACAGCCCGGGGTCAAGTAGGCCTGCAGTCCCAGCTCCTGAGAGGCTGTGACAGGCAAATCACAAGGTCAAGGCCTACCTGGGCTACAGAGTGAGTCTGAGGCCAGCTTGGGCAGTTTAGAGAGATCCTATCTCAAAAGCCCAACAATGAGTACCAATTACCCAGCTGAGGAGGATCCTTAGTGGAATGAGGACAGGGGAGAGAATAACCTTTAAAAAACAGAATTTAATTTAATTAAAACATAAAAAATGAGTAAAAATTAGAAAGGGAGGCTGTCAATGTAGCCTGTAGTGATAGCTTGCAAGAGTCCCTGGGTGGGTTCAGACCTAGTACACACACACACACACACACACACACACACATACAAGTTGCAAGTAGAATTTGAATTCTCTTTGAGCTACTTTGCATTTGTTGACATCCCGTCTCTTCCAAGAGAGATGAAGGCAATGTGACAAGTAGTTCTCTGACAGCCGTGACCCTCTGCTTTACCTCTTCTGATGGATGACACTCTCGCCCTCCATGGTTAGACTCTCCTCCACTTTGAGTGCTGTGCTGCTGTGTGACTCGGGAGCAGCTCTGCTGTCACCCCAAGGCTTCCCAGAGATTTAATGATGGAACAACTCTCTGTTTTCCTCCTCTTCCCAGGGCTCTGGCACAACTTCATGGAGGAGAGATGAGGTCAGAAAAAAAATATCTGGCAAGCATATACCAGTTTTCACAAAAGCCTGCTTCCTTTCTCAGAGATTCTTTGTCTTGGGAATAGGCCTCAAAGCCCTTAAGAGGCACTTGAAGACCTCAGTCATGTGCAGACAACCTGACCTGTAACCTCGGGGGAGTAATCATTGCCTTTTAAGCTGGCCCTGCCACCTGGAGACATGACTTTTTCACTCCAAGTTTCTTTGAATGAAACGTGTCATGCCATGGCACTGAATGGTGAATACTGATGACCCAATTGAATAAATAAATGAGTGAAAACTTATGCAGTCAAGTACTTAAGAACTGATTTTCAGGGTTGGGGTGATGGTAGTTAAAGGCACTTGCTTACAAAGCCTATCTGGCTGGGTTCAATTCCTCAGTATCCACATAAAGCCAGATGCACAAAGTAGTGCATGTATCTGGAGTTTATTTGCAGTGACAAGAGGCTCTGACATGCCCACTCTCTCTGTCTCTCTGCTTGCAAAGAAATTAATAAAAATATTAAAAATATTAAAAGAAAAAGAGCGGGTTTTCACTCTTTGTGTCCACAATAATTTATAAGGGGTCAAACACATGGAATTTCATCCTTATCACTGGACTTTAATGATAGGCTCTTCACTGTATATTCTACTACTGGCTGAAAGAGCATGCTGTGCATGCTGGTGTGTCAGGATCTGGTCATCAGCTGTTATCTGTGGTCTGCTCCCATAGTCTCCATCCTTAGACCTCAGCGCCTGTTAAAGCTCTTCCCTGGTCTCCATGACTATATGCACTTGGTCCTTATGTTGAATTCTGATGATGTTTATTGTGCTCCATGGTTATCCCTCCTTTATGTTCTATGCTTTACTTATTCAAACAGCAATTAATTAAGTCCAAATGTATAAGGTGCTACTTATGGACCAAATAGGTCTCTAGGTACAGGCTTCATAAAAAATAAGACAGATATCTCTACTTCAGAGGTTGCCACTTAAAGAGGGTTAAGGAACGCATTAGTCAAAGTTTAATCTGAAAGACAGAATAAGTAGGAGATAAGAAAAGATTAATTGTAAGCAATTGATTTTTACATGCTTTGGGGGCTGACCAGGCAAGACTGAAATCCTCTTCCATCAGGAAGACCAGGGACGAGCTCACAAGCCAGAGCTGCTGCCCAGGAGGAATCCCCTGTTTCTCTGAGAGGCCTTAGGTCTGTTTCTAAGATCTTTCAATTAACTGGGTCACACACATCCTGAGTGTACACGTAGTCTTTCTTACAGAAAGTCAAATGATTGTGGAATTTAATAATCTTTACAAAACCAGGCAATACCTAGATTAGTGTTTCTTTGAACATCTGGGAAGCTAACCTGATTGACATAAAAAATGAAACTGATCATAACACAGTGAACAAATCGTTAGGCATATCTTAAATTTCAGGAAGGGAAACGTATTCCCATGTTCCTTTGGCTAGCTGTAACCTCAGTGTTAAATTTCATGAATATGTTTAAAACTAATTGACTTATTCCAGGGGCTTAAGTAAACTATTTTTTCAAAACTATGGACCATTGAAAACTCCTGATGCCAGGGCCCTACTGTAGACTGATCAGAATCTGTACAGGAGTAGTTCTTTTTTATTTTAATTGTATTAATTAATAATGATTTGGTGCATATCAAGAAAATTGGGAAAATTGTAGACATTATATCGTGGTGTTCTTGCCAATAATTAAATCTTTATAATTTACGGAGTAGTTCTTGTCACTGATGTTTGAACATGTGATTCTAATAAGTTCCCAAGGTTGAGACCAAGTGTTCTAATGGATTTGAAGTTGTAAATTATCTTCTTTTGTAGTTTTTGATATTAAAATGATCTTTTCATTCTCTTTGTTAGCTAGTACCTATATAAATTATGAATACTTGTTTTAGTTAAACATGAGTGTTACTAAAGACTGAGACACATGAATTCATGTTCCTGGATTATATGTATGTGGAGGGCAAGGACTGTGTATTATTTATTTAGTTTTCACTTAGGATAGGTAAGAGTATGCTGCACAAACAAACTAGCCCCTCGATTCTCAGAAAGTTAGTATATAATAAATTCATCATACTGAGACCACTGTGGGTGTTCAGGGCAGTTCATGTGCTGTTTCACCTCAACATGTCACGGTCATGGTGGAAAGAGAAGAGAAGCTGGAAAGCTGGGGACTGATCAATGATATACGCTATTGCATTCACCTTTCTTTATCATCTGGCCATATTTCAAAAGACAGGAAAGGATCTACCCTTTGAGTGCACATCAGTCGACAAGAAATAGGTATTGATGACTGTTGGGTACTTCTCCAGATGTTGGTTATTGCCTGCATGGGTCCCTGGCCCCCTGCTAAGCCTCAGTCTCTCTGGCCAGCAGGAGACCTGGCTCAATCAAGGAAAGGTGAGCGCAGCGGCTGGACAATCACATGCAGCCGGGAGAAGTGTCCAAGCAGATCTCAAAACTTTATTTTCACATTCAACCTTATATACAATCTAGGGATGTGTTGCATTGCCTTATCTCTTACACAAAGGGGGCTCAGTAACCAGGAACACAGGTATGGAAACTCAGCCAGCAGGAGTAAAACCTATTAGCACTTGTAAACAGGATGTAGGGCCTTCAGCCATCCCCCCTGCCTCCTGGGGGCACAGGTGTGCTAGGAACAAAGGCATGAGCTACCATGCTCTCATCCAGATGCATATTAAAATTTAGCTCTCAGATATACAGCCAGGCTGGGTCCTACAGATGACCTTTAGTGATATTTAGTCTATCTGGTATTATATCTCTGAGCTTAGCGTCATAATCCATATTTAAGACTTGTTATTTGGAAAGTCTGAATACCACATCTTTGCTCTCTGACACTGTGTGTGTGCATGTGCATGTATGTGTGTGTGCATGTATGTGTGTGTGCGCGCACACACACAGTGAGTCTCATTCTCTTCGCTGGTTCTGCAGGTTTGCTTCTACAGACTTGTGGCTCCTTGGAGTGGAAAAGTAGAGCTGCACCATTCCTACCCATCATCACCAGGAGTGAGCCATCCTAACCACAACGACAGTGCAGAAAAGAGAATCTCCCTTGACTTTAAACACTCTGAGTGACCTCCATCTATTCAGAGGAAATGTAAACATGCCTTCCAGGGTGTTTGATGAAATAATGAGAGAAGATACTTCTCTACATAGACACATAAAACTGACCAATATACAGAAGAATATTAAAGGACTTATCCAAAAATATCATAAGTTTTAAGAAAACAAATATTTCTATATTCTCTAGCATATTGTATGAACCTGTCTGAGATCTAGGTAGAGTAGTTATAACATTTTTGGTCACTTCTCTAGTCAGACAAATACCACTGGACGGCACTGTCCCCAGCATGTCTCCAGTACAGCTCTGAAGCATGGCGCTTTACTTAGGAAAGATCAGTCAGGCTGTCCAGAAGGCCTGCCAGGAACCTTTCCAATGACCATGCACTGCTGTGGTGGATGTCACCACCTTAGGAAGGAAGGTTCATCTGGCAGATTTCTCTCGATGGAAGAACTCCTCAAAACCCTCTCTCTGGAGATAAATGGAAATAACTTTTTTTAAACAGCAGTACTTATGAGGGCAATCTTTATTGCAGAAGCTTTATTGTCATTGGAGATACTAGATGTGCACTTATTTCATGAAGTTTCTTCCAGTTGAAAAGTGGCATGCACATATATAGGTTGCTCCAATCATATTTGAAGGCTATCCAGTAACTAAGTATCAAAGAATCATATCATTTTCCCATAATAGTTGTACCCACACCAACAGTTCCGATATATATATATATATATATATATATATATATATATATATATATATATATGGATTTTTTTAGAAGAATTGATATGACCTTGAAACAAACACTTCTGTTTAGACTCAGGTTAAATCATTCATTATTCCTTGAGCCAATTCTGCATGATTAGCATCTTGATAAGTAAAATTAATGTTTCAGTAATACTGGTTGCAGGTTTATTACTTATTAGTCATCTGTGACTAGTGGCTGCCATTTTGGTTATTCTAGGTACTGACAAGATTGTCTCTGCATAATGCAATCAGATTGTATTTGCAGGAGTTACTCCATAGCCAAATCAGAGAAATGGCAAAATCAAAGCTTTAGCCAACTTTTCTGTGCCCACCTTGTAATCCTGCACTTTAAGGGGATATTGACTGGCATACGCTTGTGCCCTGGAGTTACCATGCTCCTTGTTAGTCTGGGACCTTAATAGCCATGCCTTCTTGGGTGGTGCTCAAATATTTGCTTAATGGTTGCTAATTTCATTCACTACTCATTGGTAGATTCAGAATCCTGTTTGAAACTTATCTTGTTTCTCTCTGAGTGATTTGAAAAAAATATTCTAATTGAAAGAAAAGACCAAAATCCACATTGACATTTCCAATATATGTGCTGTGACAGTTTGAATTTAAGTGTCCTGCATGGGTTCCGGTGGCAAATGTTTGCTGTCCAGAGTAACATATTGGGATCTACTAGGGGAGGTGTCTTTACATCATTAGGAGGGACTCTTGAAGGGGATTATTGGGCCCTGATCTCTTCCCCCTCTATGTTCTGCTTCTTATCCAGGTTTTATTTTGCTCTGTCATGTGCTCTACACAATGCCCTGTCTTATCCAAATGAAGCCAGCCAACTGTAAAACCTTTAAAACTGTGAGCTAAAATAAGCCATTTTTCCCTCAGAATTTGTTATACTATTGGAAAGTTGATTACACCATCTCTTTTGCATGAATTCCAGTTTGCTGTTTGTAAAGTTGGACTACCTTAACACAACATACAGCAAGACCCATGAAGCATGAAGTTTGAAGCCTATTATTTTTGGTCTAACATATCTTTTCTATCTTTAATATTTTATGATTTAATAATGATTTTAGAGATGTGTCAGAGAATATTAATATAAATTCAGGGACAAATTGAGTTTGAGGTATCTTGCTTTCCTTTCCATAGTTTAGATTGATAAATATAAAACATTTGAATTTTTAACAGAATTTTTTCATTTAATACTATCAAAAACACAGACAAGATATTATGTGAAAATTCATTTCTTAATGGAAACTGCCTAGATGATATCATCACTCTCTTTTGACACATCTTCAACAACTTATGCATATTATTAAGAGATACCTAGCAGGGGCTGGAGAGATGGCTCAGCAGTTAAGGCACTTTCCAGTGAAACCTAACAATCCAAGTTCAATTTCCCAGTGTCCACATAAAGCCAGATGCACAAAGTTGTGCATGTATTTGGAATTCATTTGCAGTGGCTGGAGGCCCTGGCACACCCATTCTTTCTCTGTTTTTCCCTCTATCTGTCTCTCCCTGATTACAAATAAATAAATAAAAATAAAATATTAAAAAAGATCCCTAGCAGAGCAGATGTAGTTTTGTTTTAGTTGATGTAAGTTCTAAAATAGAGAAGATAGATGAATGACAGAGTTTTCAGATAAAACTGATTTTGGCCAAAGAGTTTTGACAAAGATCTGCTAGAAAATAGTTCTCTCTGCTTAGATGCTGTCATCCACCAGACACTGGAATGAACCTCCAAACCAGGCACACTTATGGGAGGAAGGGATTTATTTAAGCTACAGATCCAGGGGAAGTTCCATAATGGTGAAAGAGGCTGGCCCCCTTTCACAGGTCCAAGGAGAGAGAGAGAGAGAGAGAGAGAGAGAGAGAGAGAGAGAGAGAGAGACCATTACCAACACCCTACACACAGGGAAGTGGGGAGAAGAAAAAGATTTTCTTCCCTTCAAGCTTCCTTACATCCTGCCCCCTACTGTAAGGGCCACCCACTCTGGAGGAAGGGCTCACTCTGGAGGAGGGACCTCCTCCTTTAGTTAATCTTTCTTGTAAGCAACCTAAGAGACCTACCCAAGATTATTGTGGCTTCCTAAACAGGTCAAATCGACAACAAAACTTAATCATCACAGATTCCTTATAAAAGTCTCTTGCCAGAAGCAATGGATTCATGCACTAGTATTTCTCCTGCCTTTAATATTAAGAGTTAGCATTTCTTCACAGGAAATGTAAGACTAGCACACATATGTGCACAGACAGCATTGTATACAATTTAAGATTGCACAAAAGGAGACCACAAATAACTTATAAATATCTTAATGAATGCACATTTGCTATGTCAGGTCTATGTTATGGTTATTTGCTTACAAGGATGCATCTTAGGGGAACATGGATTTTTGAGATAGTCTCCTTTCTAGGATATTTGGGAACAAGACTGTTTCCTACATGCTTAACAACTAAGGTGGCATTTAAGCTAAATCTAAGTCAAGCAGAAAAGTTCACCTTTGAAGCATTAAGCCATCCTTACTGGGTCTTTAAAGGGCATTTTACAGTGGACTATAAATGTCTACCACTATATTCTTTCTTCCTTGGCCTAACTACTTTGTGATTTTTTTTCTCTCTCTTTGTTCATGCTGAGAGCTGCTGCAGAGTTAACACACACAAATAATCATAATTTCTCTTATTTGCAGAAAAGACCATGCAATGGCAGACATTAACCATATTATAGTTTTCTCCTTTGCTGGCATAAGTACACAGTATCCCCATAAGAGGGATAAATAAGAGGCCAATGATTTTCATAAAGAAAATGTATTTGGAAACTGTTAGTGTTGAGGGACTTTCAGTTTAGAGGAGGCTAAACTCTCCCTCATTGGTTTCTTAAGGTCCTTTTGAATAAACATAAAAGATTTATAGTCAGTGTGTTTCACATCAAGACACACCATTTTCACCTTATTTATTGCTAATAATTACATGAATTGTATGAAGAAGTCTTGTGATGATATCCCCATTTCCCTCCTCCCCCTCCCCAATCTGCAGAGGGCTCTCCTCAGTGGGATTGCTGGAATGGTCCATGGGGTAGGGGGTTATGAATTGTAGAAGCAGTAGCCTATTGTGTGTGTGTGTGTGTGTGTGTGTGTGTGTGTGTATGTGTGTGTATTAATAGGGGGGCAGTGTCTCTGGATATTCTCCCCAACCATGGCTCTTATAATCTTACCATCCCCTCTTTGACTCAGATCCCTGAGTCATAGCGGTTGAGTTTTAGGTCTGCTTTAATGCTGAGATCATAACAGTCTCTGGATTTCTGCTTTGGACTGCGTTGAGTATCCTTGGTGTCTGTTTACATTACTCTTTCATAAGTTACCTGACTTGCTGTGGAGGAAGTTCTCTTGCTCATCTCAACACTTCCTCACAGGTTTCCTTTGGGCCCTAGACGATGAGTTAGGAGTGGTTCACATCCTACCTGGGTGTCAGCCACCATCTCAGGTCCTGTTGGTGGAATTGGGTTGTTCACAGTTCTTGCTGCCTTCTGAAAAATACAAATAGAATCTCCAACAGTGAGATCAGTATAGTTTAAATGAGACAAACACTCTGTGCATAGCAGTGTTTTGGAGCCCAAAATGCTTGCATTTAGTGCTTATTATCTGTTATATGATATATTTTCTCCAAGCTTACATTAGTAATTCTTAATATTTAAAAAATCATTCTTCTTTGATTTCAGAATTTTGTGAATTTGGGGCATTTTGAGAGGCTAATTGGAAAGTGTACCTTGCATTACTGAAAGTAGATTCCAACCTTAAACTTCCTGCATTGGAGGTGAATAATTCCTTCCAGTGGTGCAAATCAGGTAATAGCATAGGAAACTGCTGAGATAAAGAAGGGCACTGCTTGCAATTTCAGGAAGATCTGCCTTGTGGGAGGTGATTTTTTATGGATGATTATTAATAGACATATCTGAGCTGGTCTGAGTGAAAATATGGGGAAATTACATTTGTACTTTGGTATTTATGTCTTCTGTAAATAATAAAACTTCTTTACCAAGAATACTTACCACATTTGAAATAAAAAGAATCTGAGAATGACCTACTTTGAGGCTATGGAAGAATTACTTTTTCTTGTGGTTATTAAATATGAACTAAATTTATTAGTTAATTAACCCAAGTCTGTTTACTTCAACTTTGGAGTGTGTGATCAAATAAATCTTTTCTTCCAGTGGGAGCACTAGTTTTAAGTGAGACAATTTGAGGTTCATTGTCAAACCCAGCCCTCTCTCACCCCAGTGTCCTAGTAAGGTCAACATTAACAGAAATTGCTGGAATGTTACTGCTCTATTTATTTGCATCATGAAGGATCTCCTGGCTATTTCCAGGAGTTCCTGCAAGGGCTTCACGTCAGCATTGAGTGGGGTGGAATGTTGTTTGAAGGTATGTCCCCCATAGACTCACCTGTTTTAATTAAAGCTTATAACTTGGACCTGCAGCCACCTGGCTGGGAGAGGTGTCACTGGGGGCAGATCATGGGGTCTAGCCCTAAGGTGAGTTTGGGGACATATTATTTCCAGCCTAAGGTATGCAGAAAGGTCTTAGCTCTGTCTGGGGTCCTGCTTGCTGCACATTTGCGCTTGTTGCTTGCTTATGGTGTTTGCTGGCTGGTGATGGTTTCTCTCTGCTTGTATAAATGGAAGCAACTTCTTCCCCCACTGATGGCATTTCCCCCCAGTTCCAGATCTGTAAGCTTGAAATAAATCCCTTCCTCCCCTAAACTGTGCCTGGTTTGGATGTTCAAGCAATTTGATGCTGTCTACAACAGGCTTCATATCAGCACTGAGTTTGCTTATGGTGTTTTATTCTGGACTCCTTTGAATATGCCCTTGGATTGAACAAGAGGGAAGGGGGCAGCAAGTGACTTTGAATATGTTTGCTACCTGTTATGCATTCTACTTACTGGAGCTGTGTCAAAGCTTGTTTCCACAGAGCTTTCTAGACTGGTGAGTTTCTTACTGATACTTATGTGCCAGAAACACCATTCCTTCTGCCCTATCTGTGGATTCAGTTTTTTTTTTTAGCACTCAGACATCAATTTGGGTCAGGGCGGTATAGGTATAGCACTATCCTTTATGTTATCTCTCTGGGTCAAGCTCACACACAACTCACTCCTTTAAAATGATCTCTACTAAATGCTACCATTGCGCCTACTCTTAGGCATGCCTCAATCCCCAGGTATTAAATGCATTATAATTATTAAGTTCAGATATGTTTTACTTTGGGCAGCATATTTTATTTTTATTTTTTAAATATATATTGATTGTCCATAATGAGTTACATTATTTAGTGGGCAAACAATGAATTGTTATCCCCAATTCCCCAATTCCCCAATGCCCCCCTCTCCATCCCCAATCAGCTGGATATCCTCCTCCGTGGGTCATCTGGATCAGTCCTTGTGCCAGGGGACCATGGATAGCCTAGTACTCAGCCTGGTTCTCCTGGCCCAAGTGTGTTGTTACTGAGGGGTGCCATGCCTCTGATATTCTCCCCCACCATGGCTCTCAGAATCTTTTTGCCCCCTCTTCTGCTCAGTTCCCTGAGTCGTGGTGGGGGAGTATTAAAGCTGCTTTAATGTTGTGAGCTTAGGGGTCTTTGTGTCGAAAATTGTTGGTTTCTGTCACCCTGGCTTATCCTGTGTGGATTGAATGGCCATGGCTGTGGGTTTGGGCAGCATATTTTAAAAAATGAACTTTACCCATATTATATCATGCAATTCAAATGCTCCAATTCACATCTCATAGTCTGATCTAGTGAAGCAACTAAAAATAACTGGATAAAATTCAAAAGGAAGCTAAGACAGTTTTTGATGGATGGTCATCTCGGATGTCTATCAGAAGCAAACTATAATTAGCACAGACACAAGTAGTTTTCAAATTGAATACCCAGTGTGCTATCAAATCAAAGATATGATCAGATGCACTGTGAACCCAGATTACAAGGAGACAATTTTGCTTCTTAGGATTGAAATATTTTAAATAGTCAAATTTGGAAGAATCTATAGTGAACAGGAAGCTGAAAAAAAGTGATATAAAATATATCTTTTGAACCAGAATCTCACTGTAGCCTTGACTCACCTGGAGCTCAGTCTGTAGATCAGCCTGTCTTGAACTCATGGTGACCCTCCTACCTTGGTCTCCTGAGGGATTTAAAGTTCTGAGGCAGCATGACTAGCATAACAGATTCTTTAAAAGAATCAAAAAGAATTTGTTTAACTGGAAAACTAATGGAGTTCAAATATAACTGATGATTTTAACCAAATTAGCTGAAGACAGAGAGAGAGAAAGAGAGAGAGAGAGAGAGAGAGAGAGAGAGAGAGAGAGAGAGAGAGAGAGAGAGAGAGAGTGCAAACTGGGAAATGGTAACAAGAAATTATCTGGCATAGAAAGAAAGGTGCGGTGTAGTGATCCAACATAATTAATTAATTAGAGACCTGAAGGAAAACATTGAAAAAGTGGTATAAAAATGATAATGGCCAAGAATTTTCCAGAACTGTTTAAAACATGATCACTTATTTAAGAAGTTTATTGAAAAATTGTCTAGTATCATAGACCTTCAATGTCCTCTACTTGAGAGGCTAAGGCAGGGAGGTTACAAGTTCAAGATCTGCCTAAATTGCAGCGTGAGTTCAAGGCTAGCTTTGGAAACTTAGTGGTAGATTATTTGACTAGCGTTGTGAGGCCCTAGGTTCAATTCTTAATACTTAACCGAAATAAAAAAGTTTCTAGAATCGTAAATGTAATAATAGAAAGCTGCACTTAAATAGACAGTAGCTGAAGACCATAAAGAAAAACTCTTAAAGTCTGTCAGTGATGATTAATACAGGCAAATACTCTTGTTACTAGGCTACATCATGAGCCACTGAAAACAGTGACACAAAATAACAGTATTATTGGGTTAAGATATTCTATAGGTTAGAAACTTATGTCAAATACAGAGGTCTGTTTTTTTCTCTTCCTGGTGGTATGTTTGGTCCTTGGACTGGAAAATTTGAAGATCAGACTTACTGAGATGGACATATCTGCACACAGTCTCTACAACATGATTATTTCAGATAGGATGATTTCTATTTTGTGTGGATGTAAAATTTCCCTCATGGTGGCATGGCCAGGAGAACCTGGCTGAATACTAGGCTATCCATGGTCCCCTGTCACAAGGACTGATCCAGATGACCCATGGATGAGGTTATCTAGCGGAGTGGCGAGGGGAGGGCAGCGGGTAATTGGGGATACCAACTCATTGTTTGCCCACTAAATATTGTAACTTATTATGGACAATAAAAAAAAGTAAAAAAAAATCCCTCATGGTAAGTTCCTAAGAGTGCCAGGAAGAAAGCATGTGACACTTTATGACCTAGCTTTAGAAGTGACTGAGAATCTTTGGTACTTTGCACAAGGTCAGAACCCAACCAGATGCAAGCACATTGGACACAGCCAATTAGAAAACTAAAAAAAAAAACTTAGTCTATGTTTTTACAAAACAATATTTTCAAAGCTAGCAACACTGGCTATAAACCAAGGACAAGTGTATGAACAGGCTGGAATTATTTCAATAATTTAGTTATGCTCACCTCTCATGTTCCTGATGATGCTTTATTACACATCTATTTTTATAAATTTATAGAGACACCATGAGAGATTCCAGACTTAGCATTATTTTGACTAAACAGAAAGCTAGCAAGAGTCTTCTCGGATATTGATATTGATTCTAATATCAGCTAAGCTGCTAAATAAGACTATATGTGACCTTTTCAATTTTTGGAAAGAATTACAATTTTAAATAACTTTCTATTTATAATTTTTAAAAATAGTAACCCTACGGCACTATTGCAGGAGTGGGTACAGCTTGTCTGGGTGGGGGTCAGTTGTGTGGATCTACAACTGGCAAAGATTGTTGATGGCATTTCTTCTCCAGCAGCCTACAAAGCACTTTCCAATACATGACAGCTAGCCAGCAGGAAGGAAGCTTCCAGCTGTTTCTGTGTGAATTCTCAGTGTCCTGCTACTGAAACCTGAAGGGCCTTAGGCAATGGGGACTTACCATCTAGTTCTGGTGTAGTTCTGGGTGGGCAGCCAAGAGCCTTGGCAATAGTTGGTGTTATTTGAGGAACCTTAGGGGAGTCCCTGACTGACATCTCACTGGGAGACATCCCACTTGTAGCACTGGGCAGGAAACTCTGACTTTCTATCATTATTATATGAAGTACTAGTGAAGAATTTAGCTGCTCTCTACACTACCATTGTTTTTCTAACATCCTGAATTTCTAACAATTTTTACACTCAGCTGAATAGTTCCGCTCAGTATCATATTAGTTATATCACAGAATTGACTGGTAGGTGAGGAGGAAGAGCAGAGAAGTTTGGTTACTCTGTGTTCCTGAATGTCACCTCTCTCTGTCTGCATCACTAGCTCAGGCTTCCTCATAGTATGGAGCCTAGGCTGGTGATACTTTTTATTGTTTATTTATTTATTTTTTGTTCTAAACCTCTCAAATTTTTTGTCTTTATTATCCATAATTACATACATTGTAAATTACATACATCGTAAGCAAATCTTACGATGGTAGCCCCATTACCCTCCTCCCTGTCCCCATCCCACTGGGGACCTTCCTGTGGGCATACTAGATCAGTCCATGGAGTAGGGGTTTATAAACAGCACAGGAGGTAGCCAGGTTCCCCTGCCTCCTCTTTGTTGTTGCTGAAGGAGGCAATATCTCTCTCTGGATATTCTCCCCCACCATGGCGCTTACAATGTGGTGATACTTTTTATACTGCTGCTGGTGTTTCCCAAGAGAACATGGAGATTGTCAGGCCTCTTAGAAACCAGACCAAGAACTGAAGAGCTCATTGCCAATGCATTGAAAAGTCACTCCATGAACTGCTACATTCTAAATAAATGCACATTATATTTAGTTACTAAGCTTTAAGGCCTATTTATTGGAGTAATAATATCATTAAAATATTCTTCTGGGCTGGAGGGATGGCCCAGTAGTTAATGTGCTTTCCTGAAAAGCCTAATGACCTGGGGTTCCATTCCCCGGTGTTTATGTAAAGCCAGATGCACAAAGTGGCTCATGCATCTTGAGCCCCCTTGCAGTGACTGGAGACCCTAGTGTGCCATTCTCTGTCTGTCTGTCTTCTATCTCTCTCTGTTTGCAAATAAATAAACAAATATATTAAAATATATATACTTCTATATAAAACTAATCAAGAGTTTTATGATTTTATGCACAGAGTATATATATTAAAATTAATAGTATATATTAAAATATATATAATTCTATATAAAACTAATCAAGAGTTTTATGATTTTATGGACAGGCTAAGGCAGGGCAAATTCAAAGTTGTAGGTCTGATCCTTTGATTTTCTTAACAGAGCAGCATTTTCCCCCAAGTGTTACTATTACCCTCAAATTAACTAATCTCATCTATAATTACCTTATTAAATTATACTAATCCTGGAGGCTACAGATATAAAAGCCTTATATTTTATGCAATTATACTTCTAAAGCAATGTAAAATAACTGCCTTTTCATTTCTCCTTGTAGCCAGGGCTTTTTCATGACCTGAATATAAGAAGAAGGTGTACATACTTTCTTTTTGCTGTTTCTTGAATCTTGTCGGGCTATCAGTCACATAGGAGACTCAAGTTAGAAAGAAAACTGAACACTTGAGTCAGTACTTTGCTGACGTCGTCTTGAAATTCTTAATGATTTCATTGAACCAAGAACTTTGCTTTTGTATTTTGCATTGGGGACTTGCAGATTTTGTAGGTGGCCATGATTTCTTGGTTCTGTATTTCCAAGAAATCAAGGTCAGAATGAAGAAAGAATAGCCATCTCTCATTTTTCTGGCCAATTTCAAAGTCCACTCTTGTAGTTACTGCCACGTCTCAGGTAGAAATGGCTTTGGATCTAAACTCTTAGCCAAGGCAGCCATGGCCCTCACTCCTGGCATATGACTTTGTCATCAGGATCTACCCTTTCTCTTCTTCATCTTTTCTTCTTCTTTTTGATATGTGTATCTATGTGGCATGTGTATGCATGTTTGTGTATGTGTGTACATACCAGGGAGAGGCCAACATCATTGTCTTCCTCTCAGGCTCTCTACATTATTCTTTTCAGAAAGGGACTCTCCTTGAACCCGGAGCTCACTGATTCAGCTAAGACTAGCCAGCCAATAAAACCTAGGACTTTCCTGTCTCTACCTCCTCATCCTTGGATCACTGGCACATGCCAGCACCGCTTTCTATGCATATGCTGAAAACCAGAACTCAGGTCTTCATGAGAATGTGGAAAACACTTAACACTCTGAGCTACTCCCTACCCCTTTCAAAACAAGGGACAAGATCATCCTTCAAGAAGGGGCTTTAGTTGGCTTACATCCTGTTTGGCTGTCTTTTTAGATGGCAGACTGGCTAATTTCACCTAAAGTACTTCTGGTGGAGGACAAAATTCCAGAGGGAATTCTGAGCTGACTAAGAACATCAACCCAAATACGATTCCTGCTGTGGGCTGGGGATGTGACTGCTGGTACTTGCTTAAAATGTGCCAGGTTCTGGGTCCAGTCCCCAGAAGAGTAGCAAAAAGATAACATTAACACTATTTGGTGCTTTTGGGATGACCTGTCTATTTTGGACAGAGTAGCTGTGTTAACTTTATTCAACATCCCTAGATAAATGGAACTAATAAGCTATATAGACATACAGAGATAGAAAAGACAGACTCATTTGGCTCATGGGATTTTAGAGGCTAATAAGTCTTATAAAATGCCATCCCCTTGCAGCTAAAAATTCAAGGACTCAGTGTCAGTCTGAGCCCCAGGACTTGAGAACAAGGGGGATGATGATAAAATTCAAGGAATCTCTTTTCTTTTTGGTGTGTGTGTGTGTGTGTGTGTGTGTGTGTGTGTGTGTGTGTGTGTAGATGTGCATGCCTTAAACACCCATGTGTGGGGGCCAGAGGAGGAGGTCGGGTGTCTCATGTTTGGAGTTATAGGAATCTGTGGCCATGCCTGGCTTTTTACGTGGGTGTTGGGGACGAAACTCAGGTCCTCATGCTTTTGTAGCAACTGAGCCATCTTGGCAATCAGAAATTAAGGGATTTTAAGATGAAAAACTAGGAATTCTAAGTGTGAGGGCAAAAGATGAATAATCCCAGTTCAAGGAGGGAGAGAGGAAGAGAGGGAGAGAGAGAGAGAGAGAGAGAGAGAGAGAGAGAGAGAGAGAGAGAGAGAGAGAGAGAGAGAGAGAGAGAGAGAATCCAATTCATCCTGCTTTTACCTGGTTTTCTATTCTAGCTCTTAGTAGACTGGATGAGAACCCCTCACATTGGAGACTCAGGGGTTTTCTGTTCTTAGTTCTGTTTCAAGTATTAACCTTTTCCAGAAACACCCTCATGAATAGAATTAGAAATGCCCCTCATGGATAGATCTAGAAATGCCTGTCCCCCATGGATAGACCGAGAAATGGCATAGACCTAGAAATAAACCTTATAGATAAACCGAGAAATGTTGTGCTACTAACTAGCTGGTGTCCCCTAACCTAGAAAGCTTGACACATAACATTCTATTTACCTCTTCACACATAAACCATTAATTAATATGCGCTAACACATAAAATTAACCACAGTGCTTGGGGCATTTTCCTGTAACTCTCTCTACAAGGACTGTGTAGTGAGCCTTAGGACCTAGCAAAGGGTCCCAGTGAGGAGGGGAAAAGGGAGAGGGTGGAGGTGTGGTATAATTGTCAGGTGCAGGAAGAAGAGGTAGGCATTAGGGTTGTGTCTCCATTGAAGAGAAATGACTGTGCTCTTGAAACAGGGTTTCTCAAGAATTTTTCTCTTGTGACTCTTTTTCCCTGAGAAGATGTTATGGGACCTTGGGTCAAAAAGCACATAAAATCAGTATACAAATCAAACACATATAATACATTATAAAGCAATTTATTTTAAAATCAATCTTTGGTAAACATAAAATTTCACAAGTCATTAAGGATGAAAGCAGATTTGTGTACTATGAGAGAGATATGCTTATTGATTTACATATAAAAAGTTAAAGTTTGGCTGAATATCGATATTGCAGGTTGGAGAGTATCTTCAATGTTTTGGAGACTTGACTGTTTTATAATCATCAAATGGAGATACTTCACAAAAGAATTCAGTAAAAAATTCGGTACTCAAGTGTTTAGGGCCATTTCAGAAATTGTTGGCAATTCTGTCCTAATTCCAAGCCAAAATTCACTTTAATGACTTTTTATAAGACTCAAGTTAGCTATTCAAATATCAATTTTTAAAATCAAACCTTCTAACACAATCCAAGACAAAGGCCCACTAATTTGATGCTGAGGAACCACTGTAAGAAAGCAGTAAAATCTTTATTTCTGTAATGAGACCATTATGTTTCTGTAAGAGAAGAAAAATACTGTACCATCAAAGGGAAACATGGCTCTTACTTCAAAGAGCATAAGAGATTATTTATTCTGAGCTAAGTATGAAAGTGCATGGCCGAGGAACCTAGTTTCCAGTTGCCCTATAAAACTTGATTCTATGTGGAAAGGATTTCATGAACTTTTCAGTCAGGAGACCAAGGAAACATACGAATCAAGACACTCACCAAACACATTGGTGGGAATCTTAGGTGGCTACATCCAAGTGGGGTGAGGTGAGCAGGAGGGCTCTGCTATGATCTCATGTCACGTGCTATCTGATGATGTTCTAAGCTTTCAGGTTAGCAGAAGCTAGTGCATGTGACATTGATACACTCAAAAGGTTTTCCATGAAAAGTGGGAGGTAAATGTTATTAAGGGAACTTAAGCTAAGATACTTTGGCTTTGGGTCTGCATCAGAGCCACAAAATTCTAGTCAATCAGACTTGTTAACTGCTCAACGAGTGGCTTTTTAACGAGGACTTCAGCTCCTAGAAAGTACAGTATATGCACTGCAGTTCATAACATACAGTAGTCTCAAATCTGAGCCCAGCTTTTCAGGCTGTGTGTGTGGCCGGCATGACGAGGCGTGATAGCACATACAGGGCAAAGCACACAGCTCATGTGTCCACGAAGACACGCGGTGCAAGAGGCTTATCACTGCTAGAAACACCTGAGATTCATTGAGTGTTTGATTTTGAATTAAGTTTTAGTTGTTGCAAGTTCAAAAACCTCTTTCTTATTGTCAAATGTTTTGTGACCCCTTCATTCACCTTATGAACCCCTATTGAGTCGCAACTTTAAGAAGACATGCTCTGGTTTGAGAACTTGCTCAGCCAATAGGAGTTCTTGCCTCGCAAACACGAGTGCCTGAGACCACCGGTTGAGTCTGCAGCACCCACAGAAAAATCTTGGTGTGGTCACACATGCTTGCAGATCCAAGTCCTGTCAGGGGCAGGGACAAAGACTGGAGAATCACTGCAGCTCATTGGTCAGCCAGTCGGACCCAAAATAGCAGCTTGCATCTCCCTCCAGGGCCAAGAATAGAGGCAATGTCTCTGGCTTCATGGGTTATGTGGAGGAAGTGGATTACTATTTAGATGGGGAAGGAGAGGGAAGGGATACTGCTCACTTGGCCATCAAATATCTTCCCTGCACGGGGCCACCATATGTGACAGTCATCTGCTATTCTCTCGGCAGTGACCCATGTGGCCCTGGGCCATGTGGACCAATTTCCTTTGAATTGATTTATGCCAAAGATGCTGCCAATTATAATTACTATTCCTAACCAGATTGGGACAGGGAAGCTGTCCTTTCCATCATGTCATTGGTGACCAGCGATGTCTGCGCTGTGGTTACTTCATCTCTACCCCTGTGCCCATTGGCCTGGCACAGGGAAGATTTCTCTAACTCCCAGACTCTATAGGTCAACCTTGACAGGAATTACTTTGAAAATAACCTCCTGCTAAGTCTTTTCCTCTGTTCTCACTGCCTCTTGCTGTTAAGATCTAAAAACAGGTCTCAAATTCGTCTCCCAGTGTGTTTATGGGATGTTGATTCTTCTCATGTTCATTGAGAAGGTTTAATATAATGCCATAATATAACATGATATGTTAACTACCACATGCCATTTAAAATACTTCTAAAATTACTGCTGGAGAATATTAACACATTTTCTTTTGCCGCTATAAGAACATTTAATTATAGTTTCACAGTTTTTGAAAATATCACCTGGTGCTTTCTCAGGTTGAGGGCACCTTTGCAGGTTGCAGTTAAATGGAGTGGTATTAGCTTAGAGGCATTTTTTTTGTGAATGATTTAGAAGTGTGTCTCCTCCTGTGGAAATGTCACTCAAACAGGTCACCCCACCTTACAACTAAGTCTACTTTTTAAGCCCTAAATGCTTTCAAGAAAGTAACACAATTCTTTCCCCCCAGTATTGTCTGTCCTTGCTTTGGGAGAAACATGGAAGGTGATACACTATCTGAGGAAGTGGTGGTGGTAGTGATGGTGTGTACCTGCTTCTTCTCATTATCCATCCATTCACCCCTTAGCTCCAGCAGCAGGGTCTGAGGAGGTGGCTCAGTGGATCAAGTGATTGCCCCAGAAGCATGAGGACCTGAGTTCAGATCTCCAGCACCCGGATAATACCAGCACTGTGCAGGGAGAGACAGTGTCCCTGGGTCTTCCTGGCTATCTAGTCTAGACAAATGAGTGAGGTCTAGGTTCAGTGAGAGACCTTGTCATAAAAAATAAGGGAGTGACCAACTGAGAAAGACATCAACCTCTGGTCTCCACCTACATGTGTGCCCACACACATGTAAGCATGCATAAATACATGTGCACAACACACACACACACACACACACACACACACACACACACACACGGGGTGTGCACAGAATCCTGTCTTCATCACTCTGCCTCTGTGATCTTAAGCAAACTGCTGACTGTTTGCTCCAAATTTTCCAGTCATGAAATGGTAAAAGCATTATATACTCAGAGGATGAGTGTAGAGATCAAATAAATTGATACATGCAAAACACTTAAAAGTGGGTTCAGTGCTGCAGTGAGCCCTCAAATCCACTGAAGGTGTTATCCTTGCACCCTTGACTCCCCGTTTCTTTACCTGAAAAATTCGGTTTCTCATCTCACTCCGCATCCAAAGGAGCTCTGTGGATCTGAACAAGTTGTTCAGGAGAAGAATTCATTAATGAAATGTTGGCTAATTAGGCTTGAGAGCCTCTTGCCAAGGCAACGCTGCATTTCCCGAGTCCTTCCAAGTTGACCATGTTTGATTCCTGTCAGATAAGCACTATCAATTGTCACTATCATCCAATGGAAACACTTGCTAACCCTCACACTGAGTCAGGAAATTGTTTCCTTTCAGGAATAAGTCACTTGTGTTTACATATCCATCCACTGGGAAGGTTCCAAGGATGACAGCATTGCCCTTGGCATTATGAACGATGACACACCCCTGCTTCAGGTGACAGCATATTCCTGTGTCAACAACTTGTCTGCTCACCAGGCATACCAGCCAGTCGGGAGCCAGGCTGCAAAATGCAGTGAGGAATACATTAAGTTTTTAGTAGAGGCTGGAAAAAAAATCCCCCAAGAGATGTAGAGGTAGGAGGAAAAGCACCCAAAGCAGAGGAGGGTTTTGGCCCTCTTCACACTTCTCTTCAGTCTTCAATCCCTGTTCTCAGTATTGTCCACTAAAGCACTGGTCAGTCTTACAGATGGGTCAAGCAAGCTCCCACCCTCACAAGTGTTGAGCTATAAGAGAGCAGCTGGCTTTATCCCTGCCTCCTTTTTCCAGTTTGAATTCAGATGATTGTCTCAAGTGGTTAGGGACCATTTCTTAAAAACTTCCCAGATTTACCTAAAGATGGACTTGGCACCATGGAGTCCAGTTATTACCTAAATTCACATTTTTATCAGTATTCAATCTTTAACCTGCTTTTGTTTTATATGTAGCTCTGGGTTATCTGTAGAGTCTGCATTTGGGGAAAGGCCTCTGCACTGGGTGAAGCCATGACCTGTAAGAATAGCCATGTCTATTTTCATCTGCAGTCGGCAGAGACACCTGCTGAGCTGGAGCTGGGCACAGTGCCTCCATGATTCTTCCTCATGGGTTACTTGTGCAAGCCTGACTTTGTGCAGAGAACGTTATACAGAAAGACAGTCTATGACTTCCTCATTCCTGTGTCATTTGACCCTAGCCCTGAGCCTAGGACCTTTATATCTGGTGAAAGAAAGTAGTTGTGGAAGCCTTCATATTCTGTCTATACGATAGACCAGTGTGGGTTAGATGGGGCTGCAGTGTCTCCATTAGAGCCTGCAGGTCACCCAATGCCAGCTTTCACTTTATTATTCGTGTCTGTCTTTTTTTTATAAACTCAAGTTTTTTATATACTTTTTTATATACTTTTTTATATACTCAAGTTACCCCAACAAGTCATGATTGCATTTGTCATGGCAGGAATTGAATCCAGGACCTTCCATATGACAGGCAAGTGCTCTACCCCTGAGCTGAGTCCCTAGCCAGCGCTTAGCTTGATTTTTAATTACACTTGCTCAGGTCTTCACCAATGCTCATCTTCTCACCTGAGTTTCTTTTCTACATCATAAGCTTGCCATAGACCATCATCCATTTCCCTCACTGGACTGGGTGAACTTGGCATGGTGAGTTTTGAACAAACGTGTGGAACAAATGAGTAAATATGAATGCCCATCAGGATGGCAGGTATTCTGTGTTGTTCCATTTTTTTTGTATTGTTTTGTTTTCTTTGCTCAAATTGGATCATGGGCCTACAGAGGTTCATGGTACAATGTTGGGAAATAGACAGCTGGATAAAATTGGCTGTTTATGGCATAAGGCATACAACTTACATCTCCTGAAAGAAGATAGTTTTTTAGCAGATGTTCTGTTGACATTAGAGTGCTTTAAATTTAAAGTAGTATAGGTTTTCTTCTTTGAGTGGTTATCTCTGTTTACATGAAGGTAGAGCAGATTCATATGGTTTGATTCAGGGATCAATACCAGGATCTCACCTTGTAGCACTTGAGAGTGAGTTGGGATCTTTTTAGATCCATGAATGGACCAAGGGCTTTGACTGATGCAGGTTGTATACAATGTGGACACTTTAATCTCACTGTGGTTCAGCTCTGAAAGACAAGCTCTATAAATGAAATTCTGTGTTTATTCCAAACACAAAATTTTCTTACTTGTAAAGTGCGGTATGCTTTGAAGAGTTACCTCTTTCCTCCA
>PVHP010022580.1:0-28247 GCA_004024765.1 Zapus hudsonius
TCCACTGGATAACCTCCTCCATGGGTCGTCTGGATCAGTCCTTGTGACAGGGGACCATGGATAGCCTAGTATTCAGCCAGGTTCTCCTGGCCGTACCTCTGGATAGTCTCCCCCACCTCGGTTCTCACAATCTTTCCGCCCCCTCTTCCGCATAGTTCCCTGAGTCGTGGTGGATGAGTATTAAGGCTAGCAGCCATATTTAACTCTGTTCAAGCTGAAGATGAAGAGGAATCTCCGGAAAGAAAGAAAAAAAAAAAAGCAGACACACAAAAACCCTTATGTGTACTAAATACCATCCTCTTTGTTTGGGATATATGAGTGTATAAAACCAAGACCTTTGCTTTTGTGGCATGCACACTCTAGAAGAGACAGGCATTCCAGTGTGTGATACAGCAGGTTACAAGGCCCTGTGTAAGAAGAGAGAAGGATAAGAATGAGGAGCATCCAGAGAGCATGGATTAAAGAAAGGGATGGTCTGGCATTAGGGAGATGGAAAGAGGAAATTGCTGCCCTGGTTTCTGCAACTTTGTTAGGAGTTCAATTTTGCATAAGCACCTTTCTGCTGTACTTATTTATAGTATTTGCTTCTTGTGAACTCTAGTTTTTGAGGCCATTGTCTCCTCTATTTCAACTGGTCTTATTCTATTTCTGTTCTTTTCAATTTTGAGAAAAAAACATTCTTCTATTAACATTTTGGCACTTATACAATTGACTTTATGGGATAATTCCTATTCGTGGATTCCTGAACATGCATTTTCAAATTTCTTGCCCAGATTTTTCAGCTGGATTTGTGTTTTAATTTCCTGACTCCCATGAAGCTGAAGGGTGAATAAGTGTCTGTGTAACACATTGCCAAACACACAGCATATCAGACAGCCACATAAAGCACTTCAAATGAGATCAAAATAGTTAACTATGAAAAAAGGGTAAAAGAAAACTAAAATAACAATAATAATAACAAAAATGAACACTAAAGTATGCTAAGGCAACATCTATAATTTCTATTACCCTGAGCAATATTATTGAGGAGAGGGTGTGGCTGCCACTGAGACAGCCTTCTCACCTCCACAGGGATCCAGGAGCTTGATGGTGACTGAGGTCCACCTCTGCTGCATGGACCCCTGCGGAGGGAACCTGTTCACCAGCCAGGACTGCTCTCATCTCTTATAAATCTGCCTCTGTGAATCCCTTCTTTTCCCTCCATCTTAAAGGTGCCCCTCTAGACTCTTGATTGGCTGTGTTCAGCAGTGAGCTGGGAGGTAAAGTTTAATGCCATTTGGAAGGGAGAAAATCAGGTGGGATTGGATCTGTGAGGTGATCTATTAATACTTGCAAATATGGTCAGTGTTTTCTTTAAGTTTGTAAATACAGTGGCTGTGGTATAATATAAAATACATTTTCTAACAGGATCATTTTCTTTTCTTTACCCAAAATAGCATATTTAGATATAATCCTATTACTTGTGAAATTATTTTAAGTATGAGCAAGGTTTGTACATCTATTTTTTTTTAAATATTTATTTTATTTTATTCATTTTCAAGCAGAGATAGAGATAGAGAGAGAGAGAAAGAGAGAGAAAGAGAGAGCACCAGGGCCACCACCTTGTGGGTCTGGCTTATGTGGGTCCTGGGGAATTGAACCTGGGGCCTTAGGCACTGGAGGCAAGTGCCTTAACCTCTGAGCCATTTCTCCAGCCCAGGTTTGTACATCTTTAAAATTTCCTTCTTTGGGATACAATTCAGTAGCCCTGTGTGGTAGAGTGATAGAATGGTTTGTTTTATCATTGAATTTTACCACCTAAGTGAAGGCCAGATCGTATTTGAGCTCAGAAAGAATTTTATTGATTTAAGTTAATACCGTGTATTAATCTTCTGGGAACAGACTTTCTTGCTCATCAGGTTTCCTCTATACTACTTACAATTATTTCCCATGCATTAGTCACAAGCCTTTCCAGTTGCATTTGTCTCTTGAAATTGAAAAACTCTGGATTTTTTTAAAATATAAATATTCTGGTGGTTGCAATTCCAAGCGGCAGCCACACCTGGTAAGATCATCCCAATTCATCTGCTGTCTCTGACAATGTGGAATAAATTGTTCAATGAGATGCATTTTTCTGTCTGCATTTCTCTCCTCATATGTGTGCATCCAATGTGTGCATGCAGGTTTTGTGTGTGTGTGTGGGGGGGGGCAAGTTTTATGTTGGTATCTTCAAATACTCTTTATCTATTTTTTTTGGGGGGGGTAGGGTCTGGCCTTGTCTAAAAGGTCACATTTTCAGTTACTCATCTCCTTTTCTATGTTCCACTGTTTCCTAAACTTTTAGATATTTTTCTTTTCCTTTTTATTTTGTCTAGTGAGTTTTTACTTATCCTTTCAAATGCAAGATAAGAATTAAGTTTGTCACCAATACCTTTTCACAGCACTTATTTAAATATTTCAGAGATTTCAGTATCTACTGTACACAGAAGAACACAGTGACAGAATTAAAGAAGAAAGATATTTAGGTCGAGTGATTGGCTCCTCTGAGGTCATCTTGTGTAGGGAGCTGAATGTGTGAATGGAATGAACTTTGTGGCCCTGGGAAATAAATGCTTCATGCATAGGGAAAGGGGAGTGCATAATCCTTCCAGCAAGAGCCTACTCTGTTGTAGGTGAAGAGCAAGAAGGCATGACAGGAAGAGAAAAGTAGCCAAGGAGAAAAGAACTTGGAGATTAGGTTGGATAATGGGGTGAGAGTGATCACAGATCATATAAGGTAGGTAGATCATGAGGCCTTTGTATTTTATCCTGATAAAAATGTTAAACAAACCAAGATATTAAATTAAATGAAATATTGTTTAAACATGTATAGGGTGAGACACATATTTGCTTTCAAGGTAGAAAATAAATTAATACTTTAGATTTAGAACATGGAGACATCACATTTTATAATTAAGAACATTTTCTCATTGGAAACAAAACCTGCAGTGTAACAATGAATTAACCTGCTATTTTACCTGTTGCAAGCAGGAGATATATTTAAGTGATATTCAATGATTGTTTTTAGAAAAATCAACTAATTATCAAATCTCTCAAATGAAAAAGGCTCAGAATTTTGGAACTTCTGGGAAAGTAGTGTATGCTGGTAGTGTCTTTTGATCAAGTATTTACCTATATTGCAAATCAAACTACTGAAATGGCATTGGCTTTTTTTTTTACCACTTTTTAAATAATATGAACTGAATTTGCAATTTAAATGCTGTTTAAAAATTCATAATAAAATCTTGACAGAGGCAATGAAAATAAAAATGCAGAAGCATACAATTATTTTCAGTGTAGAAAGGACTTCTTTAAAAGAGATGAGAGAGTTATTATAGAGAATGAGTTAATGTCTAATTTGTATGTATCTTATAATTTAATGAGAATTCTAAAAGTAACAGACAAGCACAAGGGCTCCAATATATTTGTATTTGCTTAGGATTAAGTCTATGTAGATATTGCATATGGATTGTGGGGATCTTCATTGCGTCGTCATTTGTCTCATCAAGGTCAGTGCCATTACGCCATTCACCTTCTAGGATGACCTCCATTCCAACTTCGAGCTTCTGTGTGACTTTCAGAGTTGCAATGTACTATGAAACCAAATTGTTTCTAGTCATCTCTTCTGTGCTATGATTTGGATATGGCTGGAGTGTCCTCTTGGGGTTTGTGTGTTGAAACTGAGCCCCATTATGAGATATTGCAAGGGCAGAAACAATCTCACTATGGTGCTCATAGGTGGGACCTATCAGAGGGGATTATGATTACATAAATTCATCGTGGTTGAGCTTTGTATGGAGAGGGCAAGAGACCAGAGCACACATCACACACATGTTATCTGTTTCTTTCTATGTGATGTCTTACTCTATTTTGAAATTCTGTCAACAAGAGGGGAGGGGGCATCATCATTTGTGGGCTCTTAAAACTGAGCTATATTGTGAGCTGAAATGATACTGTTTTCTTAATGACTTAGCAGTGGAAAACTGACACATGTTACCTCTATTATTTTTAATAACTGAAGATATTATATATCTAACATTTGAAGTCTATCCCATAAATTGATCATTAAAAAAGTTTTAGCCATATGAAACTTTACCAAAGAAATGAAACTTTACCAAAGAAAATGTAACCAAAAAAACTCCCTGGTATTACACATTTCTACGCACATGTTTCTAATTTCTAAAATTCTTACACACAAATGCAAGAAAGGACATAGAACAAAGATTTCTCAGAAGCTGGCTGTGGTGGAGTATGCCTTTAATCCCAGCATTTGGGAGGCAGAGATAGGAGTTTGAGGCCAGCCTGAAACTACATAGTGACTTGCAGGTCAGTTTAGGCTAGAGTAAGGCCCTACCTCAAAAAAACCAAAAACAAAAAATTCTCGGTGAGTTATTTTAGAGATATATTTCTCTTGTCCTTGTCATACGTGAAATCTAAGTTATTTAGCTTTTGATACTTGGTGTTTTGTAAAAAAAAATGAAACACATAAATGAAATCTTTTATGCTAAAGTCATGTTTTTACTCAAAAGACTTTCATGTTTTCCAGAAATTCACTTAAGATAGATGAGATATTAGATATAAACGTAGATGAGGAGAAATTAGATTCTATCCCACTCATCTCTACTTTAGACAAGGCTCACATAATCTATTTTACTGATGGTTCTTTTCTGGAATTTTAAGTTCATGTCTCTTGAAAATGATCAAAAAACTTATATTGCAGACATAAGAATAGATTGTGTAATGATACTTAGTCCATCCAGTAAGCGTAATAACGTTAGAATAGGGCAGTGACTTGGCCATAGAGAAAGATGGATAGAGTAAATAAACCAGGTATCCAGTACACTTTGATGTGGCTCAGCTACCTGGATACCTGATCAAGTGATACATAGGTATCTCAGGACTCTTGCACCCTAGTTTACTAGCTGTTAAAATATCCCCAGGCCAAAATAAGCCTGTCTAAACATTGAGTTGTGATGTGCTCTGATTCTGGTGGATCATACTTTGTTCTTCCCCTAAAGTGCCCAGAGTTTCAGAAGGAATGTAGGAACCTCTGTTGTGGAAGGAAATAGTGCTAGAGGGGAACCGGTGTTTTTTTTTTTAAACTCTCGAGTTTTCTTATGTTAATTTTGTTCTCAGTTACTATATTGAATGTAAGAAAAATAAGATCAGAAGATTACAAAAATAAACAACAACAAAAAATATACAATCAAGTATCCTAGCAAAGAGACCATAAAAATCAGGATCTATGGAATGTAGGAATGGGAGTCTTTAAAAAAAGGAATTATTTAATAGTCTTTAAAGAGAATAAGGAAGAAAACATAGGAATAGGATTAGAAAAAAGAAAAGCATATGAGACACAGAGGGAGGAATGCTAAAAAAGGAAATACAGAAGACAAATAAAATGTCTCATTTACTTCCACATTAATACTGTGCCATTGACTATTTCCCTCAGAAATTAATAAGGAAAGTCTTTTTCTATTAAGAAAATTTGCCTCCTGTGCCAGAGGCTCGATCGTGAAAATGTTAAGACTTCTCCATTCTAAAATTTCTGAACATTGATGGTTCTTCTCAAATGCTTGGGCCTTTAGAGATGTTCTAATAACCACATTTCTCCTGCTAATCAACTCAGCAGGCCTTGGAGGTTATTAACACTGTCCTACTTTCAAAGTCCTGAGTTGAAGCCCCGGGGTATCCAGTTGCATGGAGGAGCACAGACAGGAGAAATGGCAGCATTTTCTGTCTTTTCACAGGGAAGAAAGCATGCCTGCTAATTAAATGAAGAGCCAGAGAGGCGCTTGGAGAGTTGTTTGTAGCTCTCTCGTGGAAAGAGATTTCTCTGTCATATCTTTGGATGTCAGGGCTCCAGTTCAAGCTTTTCCTCTGTGAATTAGAGTTTAAACTCTTTTCACTAAGGAAAATTAAATCAAATCTCTAATTTTAAATAAAAACCATAGATTTCAAATGTAGACTTGAACTTCCTACCTCTCTCCTCTAGGGAAATGGGATGAGGTATAGACAGATCCCAGATGTCTTAAACTATACTTAAGTGGATGATAGGCTGCTAGTTTACTGTCTCGCCTTCTTGATTATCTGAAAATACTACAAAAGGCACATGCAGCAGGTAGGGGACCAGATAATGGGCCCAGAGCTTCTTCAGTTCCCATGTTACAGCTGAGTTCATGCTTGATAAGAATGCATTGCCATTTGGCACATTACTGAGTATGGAAGGGCAGCTTGAAGCACTTGACTAAGTCTCCTTCTGCTCATGAGTCAGAAGATCTTGAATTTTGGAACCAACACTGGTTTCAAACTTCTGTCTTACCTCTTTTTTTAACCTCAAGAAGGTTACTGATGCCTTCAGACTATAGAGGAAAATTTTGTCCACTGGTTTTCATCTAAGACAATGCCAGATACTGGGTAGGTAACTGACAACAGATTTGTTAGTTTGTTATTGAGGTATTGATTAACAAAATATTGGGTATGTAACCTTGAATCTTTTTTTAAGAGTCTTAATCTCACCGAAGGGTTTTGCAACTATGTAATGTGCTTTCTCTCAGCATTAGAAGTATACATTATGATGCATGCCTCTGTAGTGCCCTAAGAAATAGAATGCAATTAACAAGAAAATCAATTTTGGATAAGCAGGTATTGACAAATCATAGCCCACTGGCCAAATATAGCCTACTGTTGGTTTCCGTATGATTTTAATCTAGTTTTTACTATTTATTTAATTTTCAGTGTGATAGATCAAAATCAGGGCTTTGCATACACTAGGCAGGTACTCTGTAGTTGAGCTACATCCCAGCACTACAGTTTAAAGTGGCTGAAAAATATTAAGGAATAATATTAGCCAAGTGGGGTGGTATGTCCCTATAATCCTAGTAGTCAGGAGGCAGAGGCAGGAGGTTGGCCAGCAGTTCAAAGCCAGCTTAGTTTTGAACTATGTAGAAGAGAGTTCCAGGCCAGCCTAAGCTACAGAGTGAGATCTTGTCTCTACAACAAGACAAAATAAAGAAAAAAGTAAAAGTAGAAGAAAATTATCTTGATACATTAATATTTAAAAAAACAAAATTCAGTGTCATAAATAAAGAATTATTGGAACATAGTCACTCTCATTATTCATAGTTATCAGTAGTTTCTACCATACTCCAAAGCAGGATTGAATAATCACAACATAGATCCTTAAAATTGTCCCTAGATTAAAAATAAAAAGAACCTGTTGATACCTTATATAAAACAGGAAAGTTATATACCTACTTTATGATTTTATTACTCTTTTTGTTGTTATGTGAGGTAATTTGAATGGATGTCTCCCAAGAGTATCAGGAGTTTTGTTAAAGCTTGTAAATTGAAGGAGGTGTCTGTCACCTTGGGCAAATCCTAAGGTCCAGCCTTAATGTGTTACTGGGGGTGGATCTGGAATTCCAGCCTAAAGTATGCAGAGAGCAGTCTAACCTCTCTACCTGAGTTCTCTACTGTTTGCTTGTGTGAGATGTTGGTGATGGGTTTCTCTCTCTGCTTGGACCTGTGAAAGGAGGCCAGCCTTCATTGTGAATCTTCCCCTGGATCTGAAAACTTCAATAAATTCCTTCTTCCGCCCCCAAACTGGGCTTATTTTGGAAGTACATCTCAGCAACTGAAGCTGATTGTGACATTATGTTTTCTCTTTTTCTTTTTTTGAGGTAGGGTCTCACTCTAGCCCAGGCTGACCAAGCGCTTACTCTGTAGTCCCAGACTGGCCTCAAACTCATAGCGATCCTCCTACCTCTGCTTCCCAAATGCTGGGATTAAAGGCATGAACTACCAAGCTCAGCTGTTGGTACATTTTGAAGACACGGTCTCACTATGAAGTTCAGACTGGATTTGAACTCACATGCTCCTACCTTAGCTTCTTGAGTGCTGGGATTTCAAGTATATATCACCATGTTGGTTTATTATACTCCTTTAGTATTTAAACTTCTTCAATGTTATATAATTAACAGTAGTTTGGATTTCAAATATATTTTCACTGAGACTAACACTCAATTTAATAAAAATTATTTAAAGAGTGTTTATGCTGGAAGAAAACCTTATATTTTAATGATACACAATTATTTTCTGCTTTCATCTACCCAATGAGTATTTATTCAGATCAAAAAGGATTCCAGGTAATTTATGAGCAGTACTTTATTGGATTATTTATAAAATAAAGTTAAGGCAGAGATATACTACTGGCTGGTGGTTAAATACAGGGCAAGTCCATGATGTTGAGTTATAGATTTTTACACTGATTTCATCAGAAGGTAGACATCATGAAATATACTTAATCTGGGAATATTGAAGAGTTTTACTCATTCTTCTAAGTTTTGTGATAAACGGTTTGAAATTTATTATAATGATTCAGAGATGTATCAGACATAAAGTAGTAACTGTTAAACTATAATAATTCAATTTTATATCTTTTAAACTCATTTATGAATAAGTAACATTCAATAAATATCAGCTATCATTATGACATATGAGTGGAAAACTGATGGACTAAAAATGCCATAGGTAGAAAATGAATGACTGATTTTATAATTACTTAAGTAAATAGGAGGCAAACGTTGATCAGTTTATAATCTAGCTTTGATTACTATTTGGCTGAAACACTCTGGTGTGGTATAAAAATTGCATTATATTTTAGCACCATACCCCCTAATTGCATTATATTTTAGCTACAGATGTAGCTCAACTGCAGAGTACCTGCGTAG
Source organism: Zapus hudsonius (assembly GCA_004024765.1). Classification (NCBI taxonomy): domain Eukaryota; kingdom Metazoa; phylum Chordata; class Mammalia; order Rodentia; family Dipodidae; genus Zapus; species Zapus hudsonius. The sequence continues at coordinate 8,751 of PVHP010022580.1, forward strand.
TGTGTGCAAGACCCTGATTTTGATCTGTCAAACTAAAAATACTCACGCAGACTATTTGCTTCTATTTCACAGGTGTAAACATCTTGTCTAGCTGGTTGATTTAGTACCTTACAAGATGCCTTGCTTATTCATGGGTGGCCATTATACTCCAGCAACCCACATAGCACTTTGCAACACTATGAAGACTAGCCAGAAGGGAGTTGGCTTGCTTCTAGGTTCCAGTATGCTCTCTCAATATCTTGTGTCATTTGTGCCTGTGGTATCTTCAGCAGTAGGGTCTTACCACTTACCTGGTGGGTAAAGAAGTTCTTTGGCAATGTCGTTCATTGTTTTGGGAACCTCTTGGGTCTCCCTGATCCACAGTTCACTGTGTGTATGTGGGTGGGTGATAACCCAGTTCCAGCACTGGGATTTACCAGCTAGTGCCCATGATTTTAGGATTAAGCTTCCTACCCTCTTCAGGGATCTTCTGTCTGTGCAATCTTCACCCCATCCTCTTATTAATGGTTATTATATCTTTTAGCTTCCTGTATGGAAGGAAGGTTTCTTTGGCACTGGATCGTGCTGTCATTGATTTTTTTTTGTGTCTCCCCATCTCACCTTCCCCTTATCTCCCTTTAGACCCTGTTATTCCTTATATATAATCCCTCTACTTGCTTGTTAATTATCTCTTCCTCTCCTCACTCACTATTTTTTTTACCATTCTCCTAGCTTCATTCGAATTTTATTTCAGTATTCCTGATACTTACCACAATGTACACTCAACTCAAGCTGCTCCAGGTTAGAAACCACATGGTCCTGAAAAGTTCTGTATGTGACTTTTAAGGTTTAGTTTAAGAATGTTTAATGTTTGTCTTTATGCATGCAATGAATTCTGTTCTCATTATTGTGTGACTAAGAATTAAAGCCCTGAAATCACAATGTCAACAACCATACCCTATTTGAGCCCTGTAATCCGCCCACCCTGAAGAATACCCATTTTTCCATACCTGTTTTCCCCTTTCACCATTTTCATCTTATCTGTGATAACTTGGATGAATTTTCTGAAACCATGTAGGCTTAAAAATGTTCCTATCAATAAATAATCAATTGACAAAGTTTGGTTTTGTCTTAATTCTAGCATTGTGATCAGCTCTTTCAACTCAGTGGGATCTCTTATAAATGTGTTTCTTGTACAAATAAACTTGGGTAAAGTGCCTATATTGTGTGAGTGTCATAAAGGCATTTTGGCATAAAAGGCTATCATCATTTTATAAGAAATAAGTCAATTTGGTCTAATTGTACACTTCCCAGTCCTATGTTGACACACAACGATTACGTCTATAGAGTACAGGAACCCTTGAGATATTCTGGGTTGACTCTGCTAACTCAGAAGGTCTAATTGTAATAACAAAATATGTTAGAAATTGGAATTGCTTTTTCCCCCATGTGAAACTTGCTTTCTTTCTCATGATCCCCTCTGATCACTGACTCATCTTAACAGAAAAAATCTTCCTGGACCTCAGATTTCAGATTGAGTGTGGCATTTTGCTACAATCATTTTCTAAGGAAGTATAGTGGAAAATGAGTCTGGTTTTGTTAAGCTAATGAAGTTATACTTGTAAGAAGGTTAGTGTGCACCAAAACATTATAGATGAATAATGTAAAGGAATGAGAATTTGGAGTCATCTAAAACTGAGATTCAAACCGAAGCAAGGGCAGTTACAGTTATAGGAAAGGAAGGATGAACTCAGTCCTTTGCAAATGGGAAGATTTTGACTCAATTTCAAATGTTGAGCATCACCGGGACTTTGGGCTTATGGACCTGAAAACTGTGCAGACTGTCTCTGTCACTAACTACGTCATCCTCAATAAATCACATTCCTCCCTGGGCCACAGCCTCTATGTCTCCAAAATGATGTTTCACTATTTCATTAGAAGATCCCCAAAGACTCCTTCCAGGCCACTGATCCTCATGAAGCATGCTTCGGAAGCTTCCATGTTTCTTCTACTGTTGGTGAACACAGAAGCAAACTGAAAAGATATTTGTTCTCTTTAAGTATACTTATACTTGCAAGAAACATTTTAGCATAAAATATGTGTCTAACTTTTCTGAAGAGATTATTAATATGATTGGCAGGAAGTAACATTGTGTTGGGGAAGTAATGGTGAAAAAGGACTTAAAATTAAAGAAATAATATATTAGAGATCTAAGCATGACTATTTTCTAATATGCAAGCAAACAAACAAATTCTAGGCAACTGTTACCATCATCATAATATAGCAAAGATTTTTAATTCAATGATTCTCTCTCTCTCTCTCTCTCTCTCTCTCTCTCTCTCTCTCTCTCTCTCTCTCTCTCTCTCTCTCTCTCTTTGAGGTAGGGTCTCACTATAGCTCAGGCTGACCTGGAACTCATTCTGTAATTCCAGACTTGTCTGGAACTCACAGTGATCCTCCTACCTTTGCTTCCCAAATTGCTGGGATTAAAGGTGTGTACACACTCAGCTGCAATGACTCTGTATTATTTGAAAAGATTCCTGACAGTAGAAATGCAAGAACAAGCAACAGATTTAGCAATGTCAGGAATGTAGACTCTGGGACAAGTAGAGCATTGTGAGATGGCTCTGAGCGCTTGGAAAGAGCCTTATGGGCAGGCTGGGACATCATTTCAGATTTCTGAGTTCACAGCATGTTCTTTTCCTAACCTTTTTCTTTTTAATCACATCCCCATTTTATCCAAGCCAACAGCTTCAGAATGACTGCTTTTGGTTTCATGCACTCAGCTTGTAAATAGAGCATGTCTGGGTTCCTCTGTGGCAGAGACGTTTAAGAAAAGTTTACTCTGGATCCGTGACAAAATGTCTAAATGCACAGCAAAACTTAGGCATGGTCTCTTACATACAAAGTGACATAGTTAAGCTATCTGATCATGACTGAAGCCCAGAGAAGGGTTTTAAAAATCCTGAAACCTATTTATGATCCTTAAGCAATTAGTGACTAGTGATCTTAATGTGTCCTTCTAGTGAAGAACACCCCACAACTTGAGGATCTGTAAGCAGTCGAACTATTCAGAGGTGCTAAACTGAGTGTCTGGTTTTAATTTTCTACCTCAGGCCTTCAAAACTATTACATAAAGCAGTCACGAGCAGTGTCCACTTTTAATATCATGGTATTTGCAATTCAAATGTTTTCTTCTCCAATTTTAATCTTCAATTGCAAACTCCACAGTCTCTTTTGCTTGTTATCTCCTTGGGGCTTTGTTCTGCCAAATTGTTGGCTCACCAATTTCCATGGTAATTTACAGAACTCAGTACACTTTGTGTCACCACAGGTTATAAATGAAAATGGAAACAATTTGCTGTTAAGAACTCTGTCTGAAACAAAATGCAAATAATATATTTGAACAAGCTAAGGTTTATATATATATATATATATATATATTGTCCATAATGAATTACATTATTTAGTGGGCAAACAATGCGTTGTTATCCCCAATTCCCCGATGCCCCCCTCCCCATCCCCAATCAGCTGGATATCCTCCTCCATGGGTCGTCTGGTTCAGTCCTTGTGGCAGGGGACCATGGATAGCCTAGTACTCAGTCTGGTTCTCCTGGCCCAAGTGTGTTGTTACTGAGGGGTGCCATGCCTCTGGATAGTCTCCCCCATCACGGCTCGCACAATCTTTCCACCACCTCTACTGCTCAGTTCCCTGAGTCATGGTGAGTGAGTATTAAGGCTGCTTTAATGTGAGCTTAGGGGTCTTTGTGTCGAAAATTGTTGGTTTCTGTCACCCTGGCTTATCCTGTGTTGATTGAATGTCTGTGGCTGTGGGTCCCTTGTTCATCCTGTCATTCTCTGCGGGATTCCATATGAATCCTCCACTATATGACTGTGGTGGCTCATCTTTTGCCGAGATCTCAGTTATCTGCCTACGGTTGGATTAGATGGGTCACAGCTCTCTCGCTGTATCCTGAAAAATACAGACACAATCTACATTGGAGAGTGAGATCAGTCTAGGTTAACAAATATACACAATTCTGGATTGCCAAGATTCTATTTTAGTAGCCTCCCCGTCAATTGCTCCCACAGTGCAGCTTTTCTTGTGAGCCCAAGAGTATGGGATCCAGTGCCTACCTCCCTGAATCCCCACTTCCAGTCAAGGGCTCCCCCTCCCTAAGTGGAATATTTGGCCGAAATTAAAAGCTGTTGATTGTCTCCCCCAGGCCCGGGTTTCTCCATTGCACGAGTGCTCATTTGGTTCGCTGTTCTCTGCCGGTAGGAGGTATGGTCAGCCTATTCATGGCCTCAGACTGTGTTTCATGCCAGTGGTCTATGTTTACTCCCACTGTCATTGATCAGCTTCCCCTGTCAGCTTGTGCAGTGCCTTCCAGCACTGCACTAACTGGCATCTGGGGGCTGGTTACCATTCTGAACCTTGAAGGGTCTCTCGATGCTGATCAATGGCATTCTGTGGTTTCTTCAGCTACAGGGTTTTGCCTCAGGCTTGGGGAGGGCACTCAAGGGCTTTGACAGAATCCTGTCTTGTTTTTGGAACCTCATGGGTTTCTTTGGTCAACAGCTCAGTGAGGGAAGGAACCGGTGACTGGGACCAGGGGTTGTCAGACTGATCAATTATTCACAGGCTTAGACTTTCTCCCCTACTACTTATGGCCCCTCTTGCCACTACTTGCTCAGTAGGTTACACCCCTGTCTTATTCCTGAATTGAGTGGGAACTCCTTAAGTCGTTCCCCATTGAGAATGATTTGTGCTTTAGGAGTTTTGTAAATTGCCTTTATTAGGTTGAGGTATAGGCCTTCTATGCCTCTTCTATTCTTTCCAGAGCTTTGAACATGAAGTGGTGTTGAATTTTGTCGAAGGCCTCCACATCTATTGAGATAACCATGTGGTTTTTGTGGTTGAGCCAATTAATGTGGTGGATTACATTTATCGACTTGCATATATTGGACCATCTCTGCATCTCTGGGATGAAGCCAACTTGGTCAGGGTGGATAATATTTTTGATGTAGCATTGTATCCGGTTTGTGAGGACTTTGTTCAGGATTTTTGCATCTAAGTTCATCAGAGATATGGGTCTGTAGTTCTCTTTTTTTGTTGTATCCTTGCCTGGTTTGGGGATTAGGGCAATTGTAGCTTCATAGAATGTGTTTGGAAGCCTTCCCTCTTTTTCTATGCTTCTAACAAGCTTCAGAAAGAGTGGTTACAGCTCTATGATGAAGGCTTGGTAGAATTCAGCTGAGAAACTATCTTGTCCTGGGCTTTTCCTTTTGGGGAGGTTTTTAATTACATCTTCAATCTCTGTGGAAATGATAGGTTTGTTTAGTGATTTTATCTGCTCTGGGTTAAGCTTTGGTAGTTGGTAGGTGTCCAAAAACTTATCCATTTATTCCAGGTTCTCTAATTTTGTGGAGTAGAGGTTTTGGAAGTATGACCTGATGATACTTCCAATGTCTTTGGAATCTGTTGTGATCTCACTCTTGTCCTTTCCAATTTTGTTGATTTGGTTTTCTCAGTTCTTCATTTGATTAGATAGGCCAGGGGTTTGTCAATCTTATTAACTTTTTCAAAGAACCAACTCTTTGATTTATCTATTTTTTAATCATTTTCTTTATTTCCAATTCATTAATCTCAGATTTGATTTTAATTATTTCCTTTCGTCTTGAGCTCCTCAGGTTAGCTTTTTCCATCTGTTCCAGTGATCTTAGGTGGGTGGTTAGGTCACTGATTTGACACCTCTCTGTCTTTGATATGAAGGCATTTAGCGCAATGAACTTTCCCCTCAGGACTGCCTTTATTGTGTCCCACAGTTCTGATAAAATGTGTTATCATCATCATTTATTACTAGGAAATTCTGAATTTCCTGTTTTATTTCTTGGATGACCCAATCATTTTTTAGGAGAGAATTGTTCAGGTGCCAGTACTTTGCGTATTTTCTTGATACTGTTCCATTGTTAATTTCTACCTTTAATGCATTATGGTCTGATATGTTGCAAGGAGCTACATTAATCTTCCTGAATTTGTTTAGGGATGATTTATGCCCTAAGATGTGATCAATTTTAGAAAAAGTCCCATGTGTTGCTGAGAATATATATTCTGTGTCTTTGGGGTGAAACATTCTGTAAATATCTGTTATCCCCAGCTGGTCAATGGTGTTATTGAGCTCCGTTATGTCCCTGCTGATCTTCTGTTTGGTTTTTCTGTCTACAGATGATAGAGTTGTATTAAAGTTTCCTACTATGATGGAATTAGAGTCTATTTCTGTTTTATTTTTGAGTAGGGTTTCCTTTATGAACTGTTGCACCCAAATTTGGTTCATATATGTTAATGATGGTGATATCTTCCTGTTGGATGAGTAAGAAGTGCCCATCATTATCCTTTTTAATTGATTTTGGTGTAAAGTCTATTTTGTCAGAGATTAATGTAGCCACACCAGCTTGCTTTTTACTTCCACATGTCTGATAAACTGTTTTCCATCCTTTTACTCTAAGAAGACGGCTGTCTTTGGTGATAAAGTGCATTTCCTGGAGGCAGCATATGGAAGGGTCCATTTTTTCTGATCCAACCTGCAAGTCTGTGTCTTTTTATAGGGGAATTAAGTCCATTTATATTCAGAGATATAACTGTGAGGTTTGCTTTAATAAGCCCTGCTATGCTGAAGGGTTAATGGAATTTGGTGTCTGTGCTGCTATTATTAGCACACTGATTGTGATTGTCGTGTCTGATCTCTGGTACTTTTCTGAGGTAGATTTCTTGTTTCTTCTGTATAGGATATCTCCTGTAGGATCTTCTGTAATTTTGGCTTTGTGTTCAAATAGTCGTAGAACTGGTTTACTTCATGGAACACTTTCAATTCTCCATCTATTATGAGGGATAGCTTTGCTGGGAACAGTAGTCTAGGTTGAAAGCCATACTTCTTTAGGCCCAGAAAAGCATTATTCCAAGCCCTTCTGGCTTTCATGGTTTCTAATGAGAAGTCTGAGGTAAGTCTGATGGATTTTCCTTTATAAGTTATGGTTTGCTTTTCTCTAGCAGCTTTGAGTATTTTCTCTTTGCTTTCTATGTTAGGCATCTTAATTAAAATATGTCTTGGAGAATTTCTCTTCATGTCAAGTCTGTTTAGAGTCCTCTGGGCCCCTTGAAAGTTGAGTGGACTTTCTTTTGTTAGATAAGGGAAGTTTTCTTGAATAATTCTGTTGAAGATATTTCCTATGCCCTTAGCCTGGGCTTCTTCTGCCTCTGGGATCCCCATGATTATAATATTGGGCCTCTTTATGGTATCCCATAGATCCCTCAAATTTTGCTCACTTGATTTCTTGAATTTATTGAGACCTATGGCATCCTTATTAATTACTTCTGTCTTGTCCTTAAGGTCTGAGAGTCTGTCCTCCAGATTGTCGACTCTGGGACTGATTGATTCAAGGGAGGTTTTTAACAACTCCATTTCATTTTTGGTTTCTGCTATAATTGTGTTTATGGTCTCCAATTATTTGTTGAGATCCAATTTCCAGTTTATTTTTGTTTTTGCTAGGGATTCCTGAAGATTTTTTTTAAGTTTTCTTAAGTACTCATCAAATTTAATCACTTGATTGTCTAGCTCCTCCCATATTTGGTTCACCTTCAATTCACTTAATGTGTTTCTGAATTCATTCATATTTTTATCTATTAAATTCAGTCTGGAGTCTATGCTTGTGTTGGTGAATTTCATCTCATTCATGTCTTTTTTCATAGTTTCCATATCAGCCATTAACTGCTTCATGTTTGCCTTGCAGTTGTGGTCAGGAGTCATATTTTTCTCTTTTTGGGATTGTATATTTGTTGTCTCCACTTCATTGTCACTTTCCAGTTCCATAATGGGACTAGAGGCACTTCGTTGGGGAGTTCCGTCTTTAATTTCTGTGGTTTTTTTTCATTGGTTTCTGCCCATGTCCAGGTAGGGGAGTGGGACTCAGGTACCCTGGGAGTGCTACTCAGCTCACTTTGCTTCCACTGGAATGATCACCCGTTTGATCTTAGACTGAGGTCTTTTTTATTAGGGTGTTCTGTCCCCAGAGAGGCTTAGATCTTTACCTGTCTGGATCCCTCTGTATGTGACTATTTAGTCTTAGAGCCACCACATAGGCCCCTGTCCCCAACTGGTATGCTGCAGTAGAAACAGCCCCAGCACCCCAAATTTTAGAGCCCAGTGTTTTCCCACCTCACTTCAGCAAAGAAAAGACAACAAGGATTGGCAGAAATCAGCAACCTGTGAATACCTGGTTTGCATGTAGACGTGAGCTTGGGCATTTATCAGATGGTGGGGCAGAGGAACTGCCACCTTCCAGGCACAGCTCAAGTGCGAAACTGGGTCCATGTGGTTTGCTTTGGGGTTGGGAGTCTCAGAGTTGAGGGTGGAGATAGGGAAATGTCTACCGGGTTAGCTGGGGTTTCTGACCTCATTCTCCAACACCCTCTTAACCCTTTGTGCTCTGTGCCCTCATTAAACAATACCAATAATCAGCAACCTCTGAAAGTATCACTTTTATGAGAGGAATGCTTTTTTAATCTCGAAAAGGAGTTTTTACTATGTGCAGTTATGAACCACTTCTCTATCCAGTATTTAGAATCCCAATGATCATAACAAAGTCATTCTGAGTCACTAATATGATTCTTTTAGAGAAGGCTTTCTTATTATCAGTTTATGGACTCCAGAAATTACATGCAAAATCTTGTATGCATATGCATATATTCATTTTTCTTAAGACTCCATAGCAGTGTTCATACAATTTTCAAAAGTGTCCAGGACCATAACTGTGGGACCCTGCTAAGGGGCATGGAGGATGTAGGGTTTTGCTGAGTGTGGAAGGCTTCTGGGACTGTCTCCTTATAAGGAAGTTGAGGCAAAGTCTGAGGGTCCCTATAAATCTTAGCAATCCTGAACACTCCAGCCCTCAGGCAGACCATAGCTGTGCCCTGAGATAAGCAAGCAATTCAAGGCCTAAACTTAGTCCAGCTGAAATAACAAACCTAAACAATAAGCTTACATTTCCTCTGCTGACATCACCATTCTATACATGTCCATATACAGAGTCACGTAGCCCCCTCAATTTATCTATGCAAACTAGGTATCCAAAGGGTACTGGCCCCTACCAATCAAACTCAAGAGATGTCCACAGATCTTGCCCCTACCAATCTCCTTGCTTTTACCTCTGACTTTCCTCTATATAAACAATTGCTCTCTATACAATAAAATGAGAACTGCCTACTGCCACATTCTCCCGAGTCTCATCTCTCGTCAGCTCACAGCTATTTCAAGCCTCTGCTCACCCAGCTCCATGGACGAACAGGGAGTTGATGCGTGCTGCAACTCCCTAACTAACCCACGGACCCAGACATACAAAACTGGTAACTTGTGTATGAGGAAGTAAGTTTTGAATTTGCTAAGAATTAACTGTATTTAAAAACCATAAAAATTCTTAAATCTGCATCTAAGAAAAGCTTTTTTAGGTTGCTTTGTAGACTAGAGTAGAAAAATATCACAGTACATTGAGTATACCTTTCTAACTGCCTACAGATAAGGAAAAAATATCAGACATTCTTTCAGAGAGTTACTACCAATACTACTGTTTTTACATTTTAAAACTGATATTTTTTACCTTCTATATTTGTAAAGAGCTATCATTTATCGAAAAGAATACAATAGAAATTGATGGACAGGCTTTATTTTTTCTCTATTGTTTAATCATTTAGTATTTGGAGAGCAAAATGTGATGCTTTGTAGAAATGGTAAGTTAATTAAAAATAAAAGTTTCTATTTACCTGAGTGTAAACAACAGCCAGATGACTGACTGCTTTTCCCCTCAAGCCAGCCACTCTGGTGGCTGTGATGCCAGTTTCTCTGTACTTTCATATTTCTTGATAAAATGAACAATGTTTGTAAGAACAAAACTCAGCAAATTAGAACATGCTCTCTATTTCCTAGAACATTCTTATTCAGTGACAAGAAATTCCAAACATTCATACGATAAATTCTTTCTATACATTATTTACGGTATCATATGATTCCAACAATACCTAAGCCTGTAAATGTGATACCACGTAACATGTTTACCTCAGTGTAATCTTTTCCAGTTCCATGCATTTTTCAGAAAATTTTACAATTTCATTTTTCTTTTCAGCTAAATATGCACCACATTTTCATTATCCACTCATCAGTTGATGGACATCTAGGCTGATTCCATTTCCTAGCTCTTGTGACTACAGCAGTAATGAGCATGTATGTGCATGTATCTCTGTTGCAATATCGAGTCTTGTAATTTTTTTTTGAAGAACCAACACTTTGGTTGATTTTATGTATTGTTCTTTTAGTCTCTATTTCATTAATTTCTTCCATGATCTTAATTATTTCTGTGCATTTAGGCTTTGGGATTGGCATTTTGTTTTTCTAGCATCTTAAATTATATTATTAGAGTGTTCATTTAATTTTGTAAAAATTTTAAATCTACACACTTATGGCTGTAAATGTTCCTCTTAAGATTGTCTTGATTGTTTGTATTCCAGAGCATCGGGTAGGTTGTGTTATTTTGATTAGCTCCTATAAAAAGTTTTAATTTATGCCCTGATTTCTTCAGTGAGTCACTTTTCACTCTAAAGGGTGCTGTTCAGACTCCAAATACCTAGTTGCTGAGGTTTCTCTTGCTATATCTTTCTAGTTTTATCCCACTGTGGTTTAAAAGAACAAGGGGAGTTACCTCATTTTTTTTTGTATTCGTTAAGACATGTTTTGTGGCTTAGAATGTGGTCATTTTTAGAGATTCTCCCATGTACCATTGAGAAGAATGTCTATTCTCAATATCTTGGATGGAATGCTCTGTAGATATCTGTTAAATCGAGCTGTTACATGGTAAAGCTTAGCTCTGAGGTATCTGAAGATTTTTAGTTTGGAAGACTTGTCTAAATATGTGAGTAGGATGTTAAAGTCATTATTACTGTGTCTGGACCTATGTGACCTTTTATGCCTTTTTGTATTTGTTCTATGCAGTTGGGAGTCCCAATATTTAGTGTGTAAATATTCATCTTTGTCTCTTTTGCTTACCTTTCCTTTGAAGTCTACTTCATCTGCTAGAAGAATGGCCACAGACACTCATTTTCTGTTTCCATATTCTTGATTTGCTTTCCATCCAATGCTCAGTTTGTGGAGGTTTTTGCAAGTGTTTCTTTTTTTTTTTCCAGCCTGAAATTTATTTTTTTTTAAAATTTATCATCAATAATTAGATACATTGTATGAGCAAGTTTTACGATAGTACCCCATTTGCCTCTTCCTCCCTGTCTCCACCCCACTAGGGGCCCTCGTCAGTGGGCTTCCTGAGTCAGACCATGGGCTAGGGAGTTCTGGATTGTATGAGAGGTGGCCAGTTTTTTTTTTTTCCTTTTTGTGTTGTTGCTGAGGAGGACGATAGCTCTTGGTTGGATCTTGTTTTTAATCTATTGTGTTAGTCTATTTTTTGGATGAATTGAGGCATTAACATTTAAGTTATTATAGAAAAGTTTATTCCTGTGAATATGTTGGCTAGGTTGTTGGTATTTCTTTTAGAGGTGTGCTATGTTAAGGCTGACTCATTTTCAGGTTTTCTTTGTTCCCCTATTCATTTCATGATGGGTGTTCTTACATATGTTTTCATTGATGAGATAGTTTTTCTTTTTCTTTTTCTTCTTCTTCTTCTTCTTCTTCTTCTTCTTCTTCTTCTTCTTCTTCTTCTTCTTCTTCTTCTTCTTCTTCTTCTTCTTCTTCTTCTTCTTTTCATATAGTATTCCTGTAAGACTTTATAGTGCTGGTTTGGTTGTAATGAATTGCCTCAATGTATGTTTGTATTGGAATATCCTATTTTTCCATTAATTTTAAAAGATAATTTATTGCGTATAACATTCTTGGTTGGAAGTTGTTTACTTTCAGGGCCTAAATCACACCAATCCATGATTTTTCTGGCTGAAGAAAATCTGAAGTTATTTTGATGTTCTTGCTGTTGTGTACTAGTTGGTGTTTATCCCTTAGAGCTTTTAGTATTATTTCTTTACTTTGCATTTTTGACGTCTTGACTACAAGGTGTCATGGAGAGGTTCTTCTCTGAACTATTTTTTTTGGAATTCTGAATGCTCATTGTGTTTTCATGTCGACTATGTTGGAGAAGTGTTCTGCTATGATTTCATTGAATGATCTAGGATTCCTCTAGATGTTATCTGTGGTCCCTCTTTTATGCCATGAAGGATTGGTCTCTTTAACATTTAAGAAATGTTCTTTGATTTTTATTATTATTTATTTGGTCTGTGTGAAGTACTCCTGTGCCCTTGTCTTCCACCTTTGAAAGTTAGTCTGCTGCATGATCTTGCCTATTGGTGATGCTCTCGGTTGTGATATTTGAATGGTTGTTGCTTTCTTTTTCAAAACTTCTGCTGGCTTCTTTTCAGCATTTCAGTTTCCTTGCTGAATTTAGCATCCATGTTTTAGACTTTCTCCTCTAATTTGTTTATAGTTTCATTCACTTTAGAGACTGTCACATCAAGATCTTAAGTGTATTTCCTTAGTTCATCCATCCATTTATTTGAGTCTTTGATGTATCCACTGATCTTTTTTTAGAAAGATTGTGAATTCTCTTCCTGATATTTCCCCTATTTCAATGCTTTTGGCTTCTGTTATGAGGAAGTTGGGAGGCTGGGGAAGTGTCAAGTGTCGTGATGGGTTGATCTCTCATGTTTTTTGTGTTTCTTTGTCTCTTATATCTGATCCAGACTTACCTTTCCCTTCTTTCCAGTACTAGGCTTTTTTTCTTTTTTCGTTTTTTTTTTTGTCTTCTGTTGATTGGAGTAAGGGAACTTCATGAGGGATTTATTTTCCTATAGAGATTTAGTTTGAGTTTCATTAGTGATCAGCTCTTATCTACCCAGCTGTGCCTAGCTGTTGATGACCCTTTTATATTATTACAGCCTTGAATCTGGATGAATGTCATTGGTAGGAGAGTGATGCTGGTTTGCATTTACAAAATGAATTGTTTTTGAAGAATTCTAAAATGAATCATTGAATATGCTGTAACTTTTTTGCATTTTAGGTTTATTACAATTGTGTGACATTTTTGATCTTGGCATTTCTCTTTTTTTGTACTAATAGGTCTTGGTAGCATCTGAAATATTGTGGCAATTTTCACCTGAGATTTTTGGAAATCAAAAGAAGCCATTATCCATTTAATGTCCTAACTTCCTTTTGCACACACAGCTAAATATTTTCCATGTTCAACTATGTGCTTCAATTTCTTTCAAATATTTCTCTTTTCCCAAGTAAGTAAAGTAAAGTAAACCACGCACTGCTTTGGTTTTCTGGAATCATAAGACATCTCTTCTTCATTTCATTACCTAGAAATTACTCATTGACACTTTTCTGTAAAGATAAAATTCTTAGTTTAATAAACCTCATTGCAAGAGGTTTTTCATGGAAAATAAGATAATTTAAAATATACTGAGATTATCCTATGGTCATGAGCTGGAGTTTTGCTGTCTGTAGATCATCAACTCTCTTATGAAACCACTAGGTTATCTATATATAGGAAAGAGGCTCATCCAAAAGAGTGAAGACAGCTTTCAGTTTTGCTTGGGTTTCCCAGTAAAGTGAGTCCTAGTGGAAGAAACACGCAAGCTGAAATATAAAGGCAGATCCAGTACAGAGGTGCTAGCATCACTTGGACTGTGATTTATCTGCTTTCTCTGGAGTTCACCCCCTAAAAATGTCTAGCGTGGTGAACAGAATGAATAAGAGCAAATCGACTTTCATATTCCAGCAGGGGAGGGGAAGACGTGCAGGAATGGATCAATCACCCAGCGAGGCTGTACTGACGGCACTCATCCACCAGAGCTAACTTCTGTGTGGGCAACACCAGGAAAATTTATTTCTTGGAGTGAGTTTACTGCTTACATTCAGGGTGGCTCATCTTTCTGGCAATCAGGATAAATTGTGTCTCAGTAATAACACTATAGCTAGCTATTCTTTACCATGAGGAGCCCGTAACGACTGTGTCTTACATTTGCATTAATTCTGACAATATTTACTGGTGCTTGCTGATCTGTAAATTTCAAAATGGCAAGCAGCATCAAAGGTCAACACAGAAATAATATTAATAGCTTTAGAAGAAAGGTTGAGAGACTCAGAAATCCCATAAAGGCCTGAATGAAAGGGATTCAGTGAGGGTTTTCTTTCTCCCAATACCTGCATCTTATCTTTGAAGTAATTCTAGAACCCAGCAAAGGAAACATCAGACCAAAAATGTGAATAATAGGAAACATAGTTGAGTTATAGGCAGTATTTTTGTAGAATCCACTTGGAAAATCGGTTGAGAAGTTCTAAGTCCTTGGATATTATGGATTTGGACTAATCACATAGTTGGAAGCTTTTTGAAAGTTAAAGATGACCCAGTAACATTTTAACACATCTTAATTTCTTCTTCATTAAATGGAAATCATGTTTAAATATAAAGAGACACAATCTCTCTGTCTCTTTAGGATTCTCTAGGAGAAATATTCTCTCCAGCATACTAGATTTTTATGCCTAGTGAGAATACCTCCCCTTTTTTCTTTCCCCCTTTAAACAAAATCCTTTTCTAAATTTTTATTAAGTATGAACTTTACTATGTGAACATCTTGTGTGTTGGTTATATCCCATCAGGTCTGGCTCTTATATCCCCTCTCCTGTGCCCCTCATTCCTTAGAGGGGTCACTGGTGTTCATTGTGGGGTCACAAATGCAAGGAAGCCAGCTCTCTGTCTAGAGGCCAATATCAGGCAGCCACACCTGACAAGACTCTTACTTCATGAACTCACAGAAAGGCAAGCTGATGAGCAGAAGGGAGAGTGGGCCAAATTCCTGACAGCCATCCTGGACCCAGAAGAAAGACAGGACTCCACCTTAATGACCAAATGAAAGAACAAGTTGAAGCATACCAACTAAAAGAACAATGTATTTGAGTCAATATGAGGGCGATCATTCAGGATTAACACATCCTAGCCAGCTCCCCAAATATCGTCAGAAGGGTCTGCTTTTTGTTGTGTGTGTGTGTGTGTGTGTGTGTGTGTGTGTGTGTGTGTGTTGTATATCCTGTGCACTGGCCTGTAACTGGATACACTCACCTGCAGTGGACAGAAGGGAAGGTCAGGTGTTCCCCTCCATCACTCTTTTTTTAAAAATTAAATATATTTATTTTTGATAATTAGGTACATTGTATGAGCAAATCTTGTGGTGGTACCCCCGTTTCCCTCCTGTATCTCCCCAACCCAATGGGGGACCCTCCTGAGTGGGCATGCTGGATCAGTCTATGGGGTAGGGGGTTCTGAATTGCACAAGAGGTAGCCAGTTTTTTCCCCCCATTGTGTGTTGTTGCTGAGGGTGGTGATGGCTCTGGATATTCTCCCTCACCATGGCTCTTACATTCTTTCTGTCCCCTCTTCCACTCAGTTTCCTGAGTCATGATGGGTGAGTTTCAGGTCTTCTTTACTGTTGAGATCTTAATTGTCTCTGGACTTCTGCTTCGGGTTGTGTTGGGTATCATTGCTGTCTGTCTCCATTGACTGTTCATGGGTTATTTGAATTGCTGTGGTGGTAGGTCTCTTGTTTTTCTCACCACTTTCTCTAGGCTTCATTTGGGCCGCGTGTGTTAGGCCAGGGGTGGTTCATCTGTCAGTATATCATCCATCATCCCATGTCTTGTTGGTGGAATTGGGTTGTCCATGGCTCTTGCTACTTTCTGAAAAATACAAACAGAATTTCCATTGGTGAGTGAGATCAGTATAGGCTAAATGAGACAATCATTGTTAATTTGGCAAGATTCTAATGGGTATAGCTTCTCTGTAGCTGTCTGATAGTGAGAATTTCCTCTTGGACCCTGGGTTCTTGTTCCCCATAAAATTTTGCCTTGGGGCCCAGTCCAGTTAAGAGTTCCTTAGCTTGAGTCTCTTATTGATCCTAGAGTAAGCCCCAGTGACAGGACCACTGTTATAGATGTGTGTGGCCATGCCTAGCTACAAATATGAGCCCTGGGGTTGGAACTTCAGTCATCTCTCAGGCCTCCTCAGCCCTCGTGCTTGCATAAGGAGTGGTTCTAACCATTGAGCAATCTCACCAGCTCCAAGTCTGGGTTTTTATAGAAGTCAAAATAAGGTTGAGGAGAAAAAAAGAGGAGAGTGAATATTGTGTTATAATTGCATTGGATGTATGGACTAAAGTTCTCAGAAAGAGGCAGAATCCACAGGGCTGATTGATTAGAGTGCCAGTGATTGTGGGGAGTAGGACCATGTTAGCCCCTTAAGTGGCTCCTTATCATCAGTTCTATGTTTGACCTAACATCACATGATAATTGGGTAAATCCTTTGGCATGAACAGATTACCGAAAAGCTAAGAACGGCATCTGAAGAAGGTAGCAAAGATTTCCTTGCTTTGCTATGCCTTGCCTACCTGATGCACCCACTAATATATTTGAAAAGTCTCTTTTGTTCTATTTCTATAAAAACTTCATGAAACTGTTTCCACCTTGCAACATGGCATATGGGTAATCTAAATCTCTGTGGCTGCTGAGGATCTGAAGTCAAGTCATTTTTGTGTGGCAAGCACTTTACCCACTGAGCCATCTCCCTAGTCCCTGTGAAAAGACTTCTAATGAGATTATTTATTATCTTGATGGGGGAGTGTGTTGGAAACCTGTCATAGGTGAGAATGATGTAGGCAACTGTGCTCTCATGTCTCGTGTTACCCTGAGATAGGCTCATTTTCCCTGCTCATTTCCATTCTCTCTCTCTCTGTGTTTGACATTTTAAATCCTCTCTCTGATCTATGATCCAAGCACCTTTATTTAATTTCGAACATTCTGCCGCATAGGGGAGAAAGTTTCCAGCTTATTAATTTGTGGGACAGAGTCAAATGAAAATACTTCTTGATACTGTGATGTAAGTCTTTTTTTTTCTTTTAACTTTTGGCATGTGTGATTATGGTGGTGGTGATGTGTGTGCATGTATGGTGCAGATATGTTCACACATGGAAGCCAGGGGAGAATATAAGATGTACCTCCTCTATTGCATATCTGTGGATTTCCTTGAGAAAAAGTCTGAATACAAAGCTGCAAGTTTTGTGTACCCCAGAGATTTCTGGGTCTCTGCTCCTTGCAGGACTGGCTTTACAGAAGTGTGTGGCCATACCTAAAGTTTTTATAGGTTCTAGGAAATTCAACTCAGGTGGTCTCAGACCCCATCCTTGCCACAAGCTGTTGAACCATCTGTCCAGCTCTTGTTTTTGTTTAATCACTGTCCTTTTCTAGAGTCGACTGTCTACAGGGTAGGAATTGTGTGTTTTTCATCAGTTGCATACAAAGGAGAACACATCCAGACTGAAATCACCACAGGACAATTGGCCAGGATAACTCAGACCAGTCTGCTTATCCATCTTGAGCAGCACTTTGATAAGTTCTTTAGGCATCTTCTTATTCATTTGCTTTTTTTGTGTGTTTGTTTTTGAGATAAGGTCTCACTACTTCAAACTGACAGCCTTCAAACTGACAATATTGGCTTGTCTTGAAATCAGGATCCTCCTGCCTCAGTCTCCTAATGGGCTTACATTACAGATGTGCATTCCCCCATTTTCCCCCAGCTAGTTTAAGCTTCCTGAGGACCACAAAAGAATGACTGGAATAGCTCTATCCACTGTATGGTAGAAGACCGTAGTTTGCACTAGATAAACCTAAGGGGTTTATCTATAAAAACTCTACGTGATGTGGTGTAAAGCCTACTAGCTTTTCATCACTAAGGCATGAGGAAGTACTAGAGCAGAATGGGTAAAGTTGTCCTTATGTGTCGATTCTCTTTATTTTGTTGCTTCAGGTTTTTGAGGCCTTGTGATGTTCTGAGGGATCCTTTATATTCAAATACTATTTTTGATGGAAAAATACCAGTGTTCATTTACAGTTTTTTGTTGTTTGGATTCCAAAAGTGATTTGGTGCCACTAATAACTTGGTACAAATGCCCTTGTTTAGCTTATTGCTGATTTGTGGTCCTTTACTTACGCATCTTACTCTGACCTCCCATGCTCTGAGGAATTCAGGATCTATCCTAAATTATCCTATTATGGTAATTGGAGAGGTTGTGTTCTGTTCTTTTCTGAGGACGATTATTTCATAAATGAGGACTGAGCCAAGGCGAAGTTTACTCTGGGCTGAAGGGCCATGCCAGATGCTCTGTGTCAGAGCTCAATATCCTTTCTGGTTGAGATGCCTCATCGTTTTCCTCATGAATCATTTCCCATCTGCTGAGACACAAATGACAAGGGATGAAATCAGACAAACATATCTGTTTATTTAGACACTTGTAACAGATGTTTGCAACTGCTAACATGCCTGCTGTCATAAAGGATGGAAGAACTAGAAGGCCTGGCCTCTGTGGGGAGGAGATTTTTTTCCTTCTTTTCTCAGAAGTTCCTTGTGGGAGAGTAAATTAATATGTTTAATTTTCCCTCTTCTTATATTCATGTCCTTTGCTATGTAAATGGAAGTTATTTAATTGCCATCCAAGCATGCCTCACCATTTGAAGCTGGAAGCTTGGTTTTGTGCCTTGATTTGGTCAGTGGTATCTGAAGACTCAATAAAAGCAAAGAGATGTGCTTGCAAACTTCACTTTCTTTCTTTTGCCTTTGCCATTGCTGGGAGGGAAGTCCCCAGCATAGTTATAGTCTTTTCAAGTAGGCACCAGAATGAACATATCAGACATGGATCTAAGCAAAACTGATAAGAAATAGATAAGTCTCATGGGGCCTGCAGTTTGAATCAGTGAACCAGCTCAGGTCAGCTAACCTCCTTCCATGGAACAAAGTCATATAGGTGAGGACAGATGGCTATGATTTTTAAGGCAATAATTCTTTTTTTTAAAATTATTTTATTGTCCATAATGAGTTACAACATTTAGTGGGCAAACAATGAGTTGTTATCCCCAATTCCCCACTGCCCTCCCCTCCCCCTCAACTGGATAATCTCCTCCATGGGTCGTCTGGATCAGTCCTTGTGACAGGGGACCATGGATAGACTAGTAATCAGCCAGGTTCTCCTGTCCATACCTCTGGGTAGTCTCCCCCACCACGGCTCTCACAATCTTTCCGCCCCCTCTTCTGCATAGTTCCCTGAGTCGTGGTGGATGAGTAATAAGTTTGCTTTAAGGTTGTGAGCTTAGGGGCCTTTGTGTCGAAAATCATTGGTTTCTGTTCCACTGGCTAATCCTGTGTTGATTTCATGGCTGTGGCTGTGGGCTCCTTGTTCATCTCGTCTTTCTCTGCGGAGTTCCATTTGGATCCTCCATTGTATGACTGTGGTGGCCCCTCTCTTGCCAGAATCTCAGCTATCGGCCTACGGTCGGTTGGTAGGATTAGGTGAGCCCCAGCACTCTCGCTGCATCCTGAAAGATAAAAACACAATCTCCATCGGAGAGTGAGATCAGTGTAGGTTAACAA
>PVHP010022581.1:5639-28330 GCA_004024765.1 Zapus hudsonius
TAATGAGTTACATTATTTAGTGGGCAAACCATGCGTTGTTATCCCGAATTCCCCAATTCCCCCCCTCCCCATCCCTGATCAGTTGTATATCCTCCTCCGTGGGCTGTCTGTATTAGTCCTTGTGGCAAGGGATCCTGTATATCTTAGTACTCATCCCGGTCTTCCTGGCCCAAGTGTGTTGTTACTGATGGGTGCCATGATCACTTTTAAATGTTTTATTAGCTTGCAAAGAATTAGGACTACAATCTTATTTTCATATAGTTTTGTTTCCCTTCCCCGTTACTTCCTGTTCCTTCTCCTCACTGTTTTCCCAGCTCAGCCCCTTTCTGCTTTCATACGACGTGTTTCCTTTTCTCTTTTTCTTTGTTATCACTTTGTTTTTTTTCTGTTTGGTTTTTCAAGGTAGGATCTCACTCTAGCTTAGGCTGACCTGGAATTCATTCTGTGGTCTCAGACCAGTCTTGAACTCATAGTGAACCTCCTACCTCTGCCTCCAGGGAGTGCTGGGATTTAAGGCGTGCACTAGAATGCCTGCACGGCTCATCACTTCTTGATCCTGACTCTTGGTCTCTTATCTAGAATCATAGTCCATTCTCAGTTTCACATTCCCGTATTCAAATACATGTGAACATTACAGGTTTGGATCCTTGTATGAGATAAAAGCATGGAACGATTTTGTGCTTCTAGGCTTAGGTTGCCTCACTTAGTATAATTTATTTTTCTAATTCTATCCATTTTCAATAAATTTCATAAGTCCATTTCTTATAGCTGAGTAAAACTACATTATGTATATATGTACCAGATTTGCCAGCAGTTCTCAAAAGAAAAAACTCAAATGACCAACATGTATATAGATTTTAAGTTCAACATCTATAGGAATCAGGGACATGCAAATTAAAATCACTTTGAGATTTCCTGTCATCCAGTCAAATTGGGACAAGAAAACTAGTAACAAATGCTGGTGAAGTTGTGGGGAGAGAGGAACTGTTATTCATGGTTGATGGGAATGTAAACTGACACAGTCCCTATGGCAATCAGTGCAATCATTGCTGCTGTATTCACCTTAGCTAGGACATGCAATCAACTTGAATGTCAATTTTATCATCTTTAATATATTAATTTCCTAAAGTTACAGCTTCTCCATTTTAGATAATTTGTCTAGCATGGTTATACATTTCAACTCTACTTATTTTCATATTTCATAAAGTGATATAATAAGTATTTTATGCATTAAGGCATTTATCACTTGTTGCCTCCATCGACTTGTTAATTCTTGTACAGTGAATTTGCTAAGTTTCACTCTAACCAGAAGAACTTTATTTAGTAGTTTTTGTTTAGATCTTCTGTTGACAAAGTATCTCACCTCTTATTTCTTTAATGTGATTTTAGATTTGAAGGAAAGTTTCACTGGATGTATAATTCTACACTGAAATTTTGTTTTATTTTATTTTTAGCTTCTAAAGGTGTCAAACTTTCTTTCTTCACATGAGAAGGTGGACAGCTGACATTGCTTTTATTGTTCTGTATATATCATGCTGTGTTTGTGTCTCTTTGATAATTGAATATTTATTTTATAATTGGATATTTACTTTTGACTTGGATTGACATTCTACTTTCTTGAAGTTTTACAGCCTTTAATACATGCAATATCAGTTTTTAAATAAAATTCCATGCACATTCAGTATTTTTCCATTTGAACACTTTCCAGATTCTTTTCCAAAGTGTTCCATTCAGAACAATTTCACCATTTCCAATTATATGTATGTTCATATTCCTAGAGAGTTCTATGTTTGTTTTTCCACCAACTTTTTATCCATTTTCTTCTCTCCATGTATCAGGTCTGTGTGTATGTTCATGTGTATGTATGTGGGTGGATGGACATCTGTGTGCATGTAGATGCCAGAGGTTGACGAAATTGGTTGATGTCTCCAGTCCTCCACATCTTATTCCTTGTGACAGAGTCTCTCTCTTAACCTAGAACACACCAACTCAGGTAGACTTGCTACTCAATGATTTCTAAGGATTCCCTGTTTCTGCATCTTCAACTCTGGGATCAGAGGCATGAGCCTATTTTACATGGTATCTGGGGTCTGAACTCAGATGCTTATGTGTACATGGCAAGTACTTTGCCCACTGAGCCATTTCCCCGGCTCCTGTATCAGCATTATTTCTTCATTCATTTTTTTTCAACATGCTTATTCACTTTAGAAATGTTTGCCAAGAGAGGAGAGCACCTATAATCTTTGAGAAAAAAATAGTGCTTCATATTAAGGTATAGCACCATATTAATTTTCCATCTTGAAACAAAATTGCCAAATCCCTCTCAACTAATGAGAAATTTATAAATTAATTCTTTTCATGATTTATCTTAGTATATTTCTAACATATGGTGAAATGAATGTATATATACATTTAATTATGTATATAATATTTAAATAGATTAAAATGTACTACAATGCATGGATACATTTTGGGGAAAGTATAAATGCAAATACCCTAACAGGAAGAAAATAATGGAAAAATAATAACTTGAAGAATATTACATCAGAAAATTTTATACTAGGCTTCAACTGAAGTATCAAATAATGGATGATGTCTGTAATAGAAGAGTGGAGGTCAGAATAACTCATATTGTGGATTTGTTATATGTTGAAAGCACAGTTACAAAAAGATACAAAAATAGTATGAGAAAATGGAACTATAAGTAAAAATAATAAAAATCTCAAACAAATATTGCATTTTGGTTCTGGTAAGTATATTGAAATAACATATTACAACACAACCATATTTGGTTCTATGCAAATTAACATTAGACATAAAGATAAAAATAGATTAATGAATCTTATGTTTAGATGTTTCTTCTTCTTACAGAAAATAAGCACTCAAGTATGAATGAGAAAATTTCAGGAAGATTTCATAAATCAGATAATGATTAAGAGTTCTATGCAGGAGGAATAGTAGATCAAGGGGTAAATAATGGAACAAATGCATAGGTTTAAGTAGATGTTTTATAACTCACAAAATAATTATTTTTCTCATCTTTTTCTGATGCTGGGAATCAAATTCAGGGCTTCACACATGTTAAGCCAAGTCTCTACCACTATCAAAACTCTAGTGCAAAGCTTAAGCATTTTGTTTGTATCATATTACTTACAACTTTTTACGTGCCTACCATTTTGAAGAGAATATCTGATTGGAAATATTTTCCCTAAGCATCCATAAATTAATCACAAGCTCAGAATGGACTTTTAAAGATAATTATCCATATTATGACAGGGATTCAGTGCAGCTGACTGAAAAATATCAAGAAAAAAAGAAAAATATTAGGCACCACATGATCTTCTGGGTGTCAAAAGCATGGAATGCAATCATAAATCTAATTACCTCAGTTTTTAAAGATCTATATATCATTTCTGATTTTCAACATTTTACATGATATTAAAGTGTTTGATTTTGATCAAAATTATGAGTCATACAATATAATGAACAATGGAAATTTGCATATTACTTTACATTCTGCTGATTAAACCTGGTATACTGCCCATTGGCTTCAGGTCACTCACAGTGCCTGTCAGCGAAGAAACTCACCTATGTGACCATTGGAAACAGCAGACACAAAAGATAGTCTCAAGAATAAAGACAGGTTAGGGAAACTATTTTAGCCTTGCTTAAATAGGTAAACCCAGCTTCCAAACACCATTTCTATGATAGAAATTAACATAAGTAATAAAATCAAAGAAATCTCACCACAACTTCCCAACTTAATCATGTCTTTCCCTTATTTTGACAACTCAGCAAGATTCTTAAGTCATATTTCATAAAATATTAAGATTAAAATAACCTTTCATTTGTACGAAAGAAAAAGCCAGAACTTTTATATTACTGGTGTCAAACACTGGGTTTTATATTCATATTTCCCAAAAGGTCAATCAAAAGGAGATGGTTTTATTATCCCCCAAATAAATTGGATAATTAATTATGTATCCTAATGTGATTTATTAATAGGTGCTCACAGTTAAATAACATCAGCCCTTATCCCCGGGGAATTAATTTGTACTCTGAGCCATCAGAAGTGAGGAGGATATAAAAAAGATGATGTTTCACGAGCAAATAAAATGAGCTCTAATAACGTCACATGGATAAGACTATATTCAAAGCTTTCCTTGTCTATATTTGTGCCTCCCTGAGGCAGGATGTTGCACGCTCCTCCAGTGGGAGGCCAGGGGCAGAAACACTGATTCAATTCTCAATGTCCTCAAGGGCCTGAATGCATATTATGTGTTACACTCTAGTAGCTAAGATGAAAATCAGCCTAGGAAAAATGTCTTCTTAGCACCATTTCTGTAACACAAGATGGGCCCAATTTTCTAGACTCCATCCATCCATTGCTAAGTCTATCAAAGGATTTGGTCTTTACTAGGAAGAAGAACAAGGTGAGAGAAGCAAAATCATTGGGCAAATAGCCCAGACATTCTTGGTGTACAGCTGAAGGTTTCTTCAGGTGTACATAAGGCATTGGCTGGATGTCCAGAAATCACCATGAAAGGGACCTGTTGTGATGGTTTCTGATTCAGATACCTGCATCTAAATCCAGGCTCTCATGTAACTAGCAGGACAAAGGAGAAAACAATTAACTTCCCCATCCTCATTCCTGAAGCCTCGGAATTGCTTGTGGTGGGTTGTCTTGCTGGTAATCGAAGCAGCTATTCTATTTCCTATTCCATTTACTTTTGAAATCTCAGTCAGGTGGCAATTACCTCTTGGGAAGGCATATATTGATAAATAAAGTGCCCTGTCCATTGCTAACTGAGTGTTATGCTATGGCAGCTGTTCTTGCTAAAAAGTACTGTCTGCTCACTTTGGCCCACAAGCTAATAAAAAGCAAAATCAAAGCTTTGTCTCTGAATGGATACCATTGTATCTATCCCATTTTATTTACTGATTTGTTGTTTTTTTTTTTTAAATTCTGGTCTTAAACTCATTTGTCATATTGTATAAAATGACCTGAGATTTCAGATCCTCCCACCTCTAAGTGTTCAATGCTGAGATTAAAGGCACTTGCCACCATGACTAGTTTTATGCAATGCTGAGTATCAAATCCAGAGCTTTGTCCATTTGATAAAAACACTCTACCCACTTAGACACACCTCAAGCCCCTCTATCTCTTTTATGTTGGATCGCACTCCAGCTTAACTGTGTGTTTAGGCCTATTAATCACTCAAGGAGTTTCTGGATAAATACTGGTGATTGCTACCCCATTTTATTCTCCTCCAAGGCCAAATGTACAAATACAAGAACAATGGAAACATGTTACTGTCCATCAGTTTTACGATGTTCAAAGTCTGCAGTCTCTTTGGATCTTAGTAACACAGCACTCCACAAGCAGGCCATCCTGATGTGGGATTTGAGCTCTTAGTGAGATGAGAACTCCAACACACATCCTTAACCACATTTGTATTAAATTGAAAAGCATGACTGTG
Organism: Zapus hudsonius; assembly: GCA_004024765.1. Taxonomy (NCBI): domain Eukaryota; kingdom Metazoa; phylum Chordata; class Mammalia; order Rodentia; family Dipodidae; genus Zapus; species Zapus hudsonius. The sequence continues at coordinate 11,120 of PVHP010022581.1, forward strand.
AAGGATAAAATTATTAAAGATTTAAACATTACAGAGGAAGTGGAGGATTAAATAAGAGTGCTCCTCTCACAATAGCCTGAGACCCTCCTCCAGAGATTTGATGGGAGACCATTAGGAGACTCAAAACTCATCAAGCTATAAAATAAGAGGATGCCTAGAACTCAACACTGAAGGAGACACGCTCTCTAAAATGCAGAGAACATTGTAGAAGAAAGACTGGAATAACTGAAAGAGCCAAAGTGTGGGAACGAGTATCCTGAGAAATTGTCTTTCTCTTACGAACAAACTGGTGCATTCTAGAACCCACAGTGACTACACATAACCCCACTGATGGGGGCCCCTCCATGGAATGGAGGAGGGGAAGGGGATACATAACAGTATAACCCAGTGGGAGTATGACCAATATGTAATATGTTCATATAGTAAGTTCTCAATAAAACATATGCAAGAGAGGACACCAAAACAGAAAAGGAACTAGTCAAACAGAAGGGGTTAGTGGAGAAGGAATGGGGATGGGAGACAACAGAAGCTAATGGAAGGGGAATATGATCAATTTACATTATGTTTATGTTTGAAAATTGTCAATAAAATTATTTTTGAAAATTTATGAAATATTTGTTTTAAGATAGAATGTAGGTAGGAGAAGTCATGCTCCCAAACTGAGTAGCTGGTGAGGGATCCTGAGGAGTTTGCCATATGATAAACCAGATCTGGGTTCTTTGTAACTTTGAAAATATAAAATAAGAGGAATTTAGTTGGGATTATGTCTCATGATCAGGTTCTGGTGCATAGCAGAGACCCTAATTGGTTAGTGGGTACACAAGAAGGCTGAACAAGCTTAGAAGGAGCCCATGAACCTGGGAAACCTTGGGGAAAGCCCATGCAAGCTTTTAAAAGGTCAAGGACTGGAACATGGCTCTGGGTAGACATTTTCTCGTCTGGACCTCTATCCATGATTGACTACTTAAAAAAAATTACTGTGTTCCTAATCTCTTTCAATCTTATTATAGGATTTCTTCCAATTTGGAGCATCTTTTGGAAACTAGATTGTCCTTGTAAGCAATAAAGTACAACTTTAAAGCTACCTTGCTGAGACAGAAATGACAGAATGACCAACTAGAACACACGTTGGCTAATACTGCATCATTGTGCATATTTGTTGCCCTTTGACCAAAATCTATCTCTAGTTACACCTGAAATTCTTGTCAATGCCCCAAAGATGGGCTAAATGCTTTATCTCTCCAAAATGGCTACATTGTTTAAAGTCTTTTCTTATCTTTTCACCATTATTTTATATGCTTTCTTTGGCAGGTGTCTATACCTAACATGTTAGAGCCCCCACAGTCAGACTTCTACCCTAGGACTCTGGTTATAGTCCATTATATTTTATATCATAGCAATCTATTCACTTCTACCTAATAAATCAATATCACTCCTATGGGACTTCTAAATTCAAGTATGATACAATTCACCCTATTTTCAGAAGCATAGAATTCCAATCAAGAAGGCTGGGGTCTGAGCATTACTGTGTGCTTTGAAGGTGATCTCTCTTATCTAGCCATAACAATGCTTAAATTTATTGAACATTTGTTGTTTGACAATAGTTGGTCAGAATTACATAGAGTTATAATCCCCATATCAACCTACCAGTAGGAAGTATACATGTCTCCCATTGATAAGATTTGAGATTTAGCTGTATCTAAAACTTATATACTCAGCCATGCCACTCATAATGACAGAATCCAACCACTTCTATGACTCAGCATTACACATGCCATAGTTCAGTACTATTATTGTTTTATCATGCTTGCTTGAAAATTCTGTCTTGAGCCTTAAATAAATTATAGTTCAGAGGTCACCAAACAGCTCTCTACTATCATAGATAGGCCACTTGTGTAGAGTGCCAGCATTTTCAAATATGTCAAACTCTATAGTCCTGATAAGAATCAAAATAGGACATGAGGAGGGATTGGGATATTTATGTGGATTAGGAGAAAGGCTGCCTTTTCATGATAGGTTGCTAGCTAAGAACAGGTCTCCAGAAACTTGGAGTTCATCTTGCCTGCTCTCACAAGGCTATAACCATGTCTTATTCAGTCTCATCCAAGATGGCTACAAGCATTGACTTGAACAGCAGCTTTCAGCTTCTTCGACTTTTCCCAGGCTTAAGGCTCTTCCTGAGTCAGCCTCTTGATCCCACCAACCAAACATGTCCCTCCCTTACACATCTGACCTGAGTTTTGTGATGAGGCTCATTCTCATTGGATGCCTGATATATAAATGGGCCCTAGCCACACATATAAGCCTCTTGGTTCTTGAACCTCTTGGCTCTTTTGATCTCTCTGGGGTCCCCGACTCCTCTCCTTCTGCTTTCTCAGCCCCCATTTTAGAGGAAACATCTTCATTTCAAATGCATTGGTCCCTTTCTGCTTTGTTTTGTGTTCTTTCTTGCTTTGCTTTCCATGTGTGTATGAGCTCCTTCCCCAGAGGCTTCTCTCTTGCAGACCTTTCTCTATGTGACGATCTTCTCCATCTCTCCTGTCACTCACTACTCAGCCAAGCTGGAAGGGGGAGGATATACCTTATATTGGGTTTCCTGTTTTTCTTTCCTTCCTTTATAACTCTCCCTAAAATAAAGCTCATAATTCATAATTTACCCTTCTCTGAGTCCACATTGTTAATTCATTGATAACTTGGACAATGACCCAAAGTCGAGATTCACTTGACTGGGAGTCACATCGTTATGGACATCTAATCTATCCCAATACTCCAACATCAGTATTATATTTTAAATGGTTAAGGGAAGCACAAATATGCCAGGTTTTATTGTAGAGAATTAACTATTTTAGTCTTTTTTCAATGAAATATTTCCCTTACTTAACAGATGGGAAAGTTATCCATTTCACATGAACTTGTTATGGTTAGTAAGAGGCCCTGGATATAAAATAAAAGGCATAATATTTGCAGTCAAAGGAGATATGGTAGAATATTCAGCAAAAATATTTTTTCATGGATATGCATGTATGTTACACATGTATGCCTGCATATATGTGTGTGGTATGTGTGTCTGCATGGCCATGTATGAGGAACATACATCACATACAGGTGCAGATTCCCCTGTGAGCAAGTTTGTGTGGAGGCCAAAGGGCAGCTTGACATGGCATCCATCTATATTGTGAGACAGTTTCTCTCATTGACCTGGAGCTCACTGATTAGGCTAGATTGTCTGGCAAGCAAGCCCTAAAGATTTTCCTGTCTCTGCCTTCCCAGACACATTTTAAAATATTATAGATAGGTGATAGATATTGAGAGAGAGAGAGAGAGAGAGAGAGAGAGAGAGAGAGAGAGAGAGAGAGAGAGAGAGAGAGAGAGAGAGAGAGAATGGGCAATCCAAGCCTGCTTGACACTGCAAACAAACTTCAGGCACATGCCAATTTATGCACCTGGCTTTATGTGAATACTGGGAAATCAAATCAAACCCAGTCTGGCAGGCTTTGTCAGCAAGCACCTTTAACTGCAGAGCCATCTCCCCAGCTCAGTTTTCACACATTTTGATATGAGTTATGGAGATCAAACTCAGGCCCTCATGGTTTCATAGCAAGCATTTTACTGGTTGAGTCATTTTACTGCCCCCATAAAGTTCATTTTAGATGCAACATAGTTAATGTTAGAGTTGTATGTGTGTTGAGCATTTATAATAGAATGGAGAGATACTTAATACAGCCTTAGGAAGCCAAAGGATCCATATGAGGAGGTGGGAATCATGATAAGCATAAAGAACCAAAGATAAAGGGAAATCTTCCCCTCCAAGGGATGCCATGTATAAATTCACTCAAATATAAGCATATTCTACATCATGGTAATATGTGTGACTGCATAGTTGCCTTCATAAAGCACTGAAGAAGAAGGATGGGTCATGGCCCATTATTTTAATTGATATCATTTTCCTGTATGTGGACTTGCTGACTATCTTTTGATTTATTTTTCCAACCATTTGTTACATATTTCTCTAGTGCTAAATTCCATTAATGGAATCAAAGAATATCATTCTGTTTCACAGAGCTCATAGTTAAAAGGTGAGCTACATGTCAGCATACCTACAATGAAATTCAGTCCAAGGATGTTAGTGTTGTGTCTTAGAGAAGCTCTCACTTAAGGATGGTGTGCAAGCCTGCAGTTGCCAGCATGGACTTGGATTTGACAGGAAGATTTTCCTCCTCAGTGTTAAGCCAGGGACAAAAACCTATTGAAATTAAGGTTGAGAGATTATCGCTTTTGAGGACAGTGTTTGAGTTGAAAGAGATTAGCCTACATTTAACTGTAGATGTCCGCTATCAATCAATGCATCTAGAAAACTTGTAGGAAGTTCAACTATGTACTGGCCACACTTAAAGCCATTTTTACCAAGGGAGAAGAGTAGGAATCTATGTTTCAGTTACCACTCATTAAGGGGATGTCATTAATTCATGGAAACAAGAATGGCTGGTGGACTTGATAGGTTTATATTTTAAACAGATGAAGTAAAAATGATTTCTGACAAAAGAGTCCTTTTAAAAATTCATTCCCATCTAAATTACAAGACAGGTATGCATAAAATATATATCTTCTGTATGCCTCTGAGAATATAGCAAAGTTTATCTTTTTTCAGTTTATAAATTATGGATCTCAGCCAGAAGAGGTGCCTTGACCTGCAGTTTTCCTTGATGCTTCACCACCTTGTGAGGCAACAGGGGCAGAGTTTCTTATTCCCTCTTGTCATTATGTTGAAAGAAACCAAATCCTTCTTTGTCCCATTGAACTCCATAATTGTTGTGCTGGGTCTCAAGCTTTAGAATCAATGTTTGGCCTTGGTTAAGAAGATGTTGTCCTTGCCTTTAGGTCACTGAGAGAAACAAGCAGTTAAACAGATAAATACCCCACTGTGTGGAGTAAGTGGGCTTAGATACAATATTAGTACTGCCAAAGCCAGGTATATGAGACGGGCCGATGTGGGATAGTCAGTTCTCTAAATGATACAGGAAATGGTTCAGCGTTCATTCAGATGATTTACAGTGTTGGAATATTTCCATCTGGAAAAAAACTTTTCCTTTATATTTGGTTCTTTATGTTTATCATGGTTCTCACTTCCTCATATGGATCCTTTAGCTCCCTCAGGCTGTGTTAAGTATCTCTCCATTGTTTTATGAATGTTCAACATATATCAATCTCTATTGAGAAGCAAGATTGGACCTGTGAAAAAAACAGCAGCAAGAAAAATATAAGCAGAGGAGCACTTCTGCCTTGTATAAAATCCCTTATGTTGAAATGTTATTATTAAACAAATATGTTCAACCTCTCATTTTCTCAGTTGTCCAGGAAAACATATGGACTAAAGAAATGACTAAGACTTAAATCATTCTCAAAGGTTCTTCTGGCTCTAAAATTCTAGCATTTGTAAATCCATCCTGATGCTCTGAAGGACACTGTTGGGCAAAGCAGGTGTGTGGTGTTTTTATCTGAGTTTAGGTTGCAAAGTCACTTAGTGCAGGGCATAAATATATTCAAGACAAAACAGTGAGTTTCGTTTCTTCAATTTTTCTTCAGTATCAAAGACTAGGGGCTGGGGAACCAGCTCCATGGGTAAAGGGCATTCCTTTCAATAAAGAAAACCTGAGTTTCCCAGTATCCAAGTTAAAATGCTGGCCATACAGAGGCAGGAGGATCCCTGGGGCTCACTGACTAGCCAAAGTAGCCTAATTATAGATCTTGAGGTCAATGAAAGACTCTGTTGTAAAAGAAAAGGCAGACAGTTTACTTGAGGATGACACTAATATTGTTCTATAACCTCCAAACACTCTCATATAAGTGCACCCACACAAACAAAAATTCGCCTAATAAGAGAATTTTTAAGTGACATCCTGAAACCTCTATATTCTTACCATATGAAAAGGCTTCAGACTGCAAGATGTCCTCTTGGTTATTACAATGCTATGAATCAGCTATCTCCCATAAACTCATGCATTTTGAATGCTTGGTCTCAACCTGATGGCAATTTGGGAGGAGGAGCTTTGCTGGAGGAGGTGTGTTGCTAGGGGCTGGTTTATGGGTATTATAGTCTGCTCACTCTCCTGCTGCTGTTTCCACCTGCTTTAGCAAGGGTGATGTCCATCTTCTGCTTGTGCCATGTTTTCCCCTGCCATCATGAAGCTTCCCCTTGAGACTGTAAGCCAAACGTTCCCCTAATTATCTGCTTTTGGTCAGGTGCTTGGTCCCGGCAATGAGAAGGTAGCTAACAATAGCCATGTAACCAAGTTTCTGATTGCATGCAGTACATAGTAGATTCTAAACTCCTTTCTTTGCTTGGTGAGTTTTTCTCTTAGTCCACACTCTTGTCTAATTGTACTGTCTCTCACCTATTCATGATGGATTTTTCAGTTCTGGATATTTTCAGATGTGATTATGGAATTTTCAAATGTTCAAATATGCTGTCATTGTATTGACTTTTCCCATATTAATCATAATTCCCAATTGATATAACTAGAAATAAATTTCCAATGAAATGAATATATGTAGCAATTAAAAAACAGGATGAAGGACCCATGGCTGTTTCCATACCACTCAAGAGGCTGAGTTAGCAGGCTCACAAGTTTGAGGCCATCCTGAACAACCAACACATTGTCTCAACAATAAAATCATAAGCCTGAACAATCTGTTACTTTTCAATGTGTGTCTATTCATACTTAAAGATAAGGATGTGAACGTAGCATTTTTCTACCATAAGAGCAAAATTTCATTATATAAGGTACAGCTTTGCCTTTATTCTTCCCATCTCCTCTCTTTTGAAGAAGCTTCCATCTCTTAGCAGTCAACTATCTTCCTCAACTGCTATCCTGCTTAGTCTTACTGAGCCTAGCGTTCACCAATTAGGTTAGACTTGCCAACATGTCCTAGGGTCTTTCCTGCCTCTGCCTTCCTAGTACTGGGATCTTAGGCACAGGCTGCTATTGGCCCAGTTTTACACTGGTGCTGGGGATCCAAACCAGGTCTCCATATCTAAGTGGCAAGCACGTTACCAAGCCACATGAATAAGAACTTTTGATAGAGTAATAACTGGGTATTTGATTCAAAATGGAAGCATGGTGCTCTGGTAAAAACTAGATGAATGTTGCAGCTGAATTTGGGGTATAGGAAGCTGGAATCCCTAGCTTTTAAAAATTTTATAAAGTTCAATAGTAGGTAGACTAATCCTCGAGTAATAGAACTGAAGGTATTGGTTAAGTGGTTAATGACAGAGTGTAAGGTATAGTAACTGGTAGTGAGCCTTTATATAGGTAATGGTCTGTGCATGTTTAAACTATGGCAAGTCACATGTCTCAGCACTTGTATAGGTGTATTTTTCTGAGGTTATTCTGTTAGACTCGATGGTTTGTTAAAAGATGTTGATTTCTTTTCTTTTTAAAAATATTTTATTTATTTATTTGAGAGAGAGAGAAAGAAAGAGGCAGAGAGAGAGATAGAGAGAGAGAGAGAGAGAGAGAGAGAGAGAGAGAGAAAATGAGCACTCTAGGGCTTCCAGCCCTCTTGTGCATCTGGCTTTACATGGGCACTGGGAAATCGAACTCAGGTCCTTCTGCATTGCAGGCAAACGCCTTAACCGCTAAGCCATCTCTTCTGCCCAAAAAGATGTTGATTTCTAATAAATTCATTGTGATGTTATTAATATAAGTGATACCATATATATTTTTTCAGGGATGAATGCCAATTGCCACACAGAGGTCATAGCTGCCTGATCTAGCAGATGACGATGACCATCAGCTTACTCTAATTAGAGGCAAGTACTCAAGGATGCTCATCATCCCAAAACACATTTTGACTATGTACTGTCATTGCCCTTGCTTTTCTAACTACTTTATAGCTGCTTTAGCATCTGAATTTGCCTTTTCAGTTGCTCTTGGCTCATAGTCATTCCTAAAGATGCTTTTGATCATGGGACTAAATAGATTAAAATAATATTCCCAGTGTTAATAGATTAAAATATATATGCCTGTTTTCTGTGTTTTGAGATATAATTTCTTGCCAGATGGGTTATGCTTCCAAATACATTTGCCACAATATATAAGAACTAAAATGAAATCATAGAGATTGAAGACTTTGTGATAAGAAGCTCTTTTGTAGTGATGGCTTGGAAATTGATTGATTAAGATCCTCAGATGTTGTGATTAATAACCAGGTAAAGCTTGAATAATAAGCAAATTTGACTTAGGAATCATGAGACTGAGGAAGAGGATGGAAGGGATTGAGGGAGGAAGGAAATGGGAGGGGGATAAACAGAAACGAAATGCATAAGGAAATGCTATCATAGAATACTTACTTTTGGATAGGAGGTTTTAGAAGAAAATGGGAACAACGTCTGGTAAGAAGGGATGAAGTCTAACCCTTATACATGTGACTCTGGCCTATAACTCTCTGTTCCAGAAATTGATTACTTGCTACACTGAGTTGTTGATCAGAGAGACATACCAGGTCCCTAAAACAAGACAAGCTTTTGCCAAATCTCTTGATTACCTGCCTCAGCAAAAGCTATGACCCTATTGCTGAAGATACCACAGGCTGATGTCACAAAATACTGAGAGACCCCTCTAGAACTGGAAAAGAAACCAGCTTAGATGGTTAGTCTGTATAGTGTTGGAAGGTGCTACAGAAGATGCTAGGGGAAATTGGCCAATGATATTTGAGAAAGCAGGGAACACTCCCATGTAACAGCAGCCTATGGTCTGAGAATGCATAGGACACTGATATGCGAAGTACTCAAAGTGCAGTAGAAGCACTCACCTGTGCAATAGTGGCTCTTAACCTATAGCTCTCTGATTGGCTAAGAGATCTGCTCAGTGGCAAGGACCCATTGCCTGGAACTGGGATCCAAGGCAAAGCCTTATGGAGTCCAAGAACTGGACTCAAAAGGAAAGCCCGAACTAACCATAGGCCTATTGAGAGACTAAACCCATATAAGTCTCACTAGATTAGCAATGCCTGACCCATTTAATATATACTGATCCCATTCTCTGCTGGAGACTGTATTTTTCAGAAGGCAGCAAGAACCATGGACAACACATTTCCACCAAGAAGACCTTCGATGAGGACTGACTCCCAGGCAGGAGATGGACCCCTCATCATCTAACACATCATCTACGGCCCAGGTGAAACCACAGAGGGAGTGGCCAGACAAGCAAGAGTGCTGCTTCCACAGCAAGCCAGACAACCTATGCCAAGGAAATGGAGACACACACATAGGATACACAAAATGGTCCAAAGGGAAAAAAAAAGAAAAGAAACAGAGATCCTTAAGAACTTAACAGTAAATCAGACTTAAAACTCACACACCATAACTCAGGAAATTTTGTGGAGGGGGGGCAGAAAGATTGTAAGAGCTATGATGCGGGAAATACCCAGAGGCATTGCCCACCCTGTCCCCTTCTCCACGCCAAGAAAAGAAACTGTCTGCTGCTTGTATAATTCATAGCCCTCCTTATCATGGAGAGTATCTGCAATCCAATTGAAGAGGGTGCTCAGTGGACTGGGGGCAGGGAGGAGGGAAATGGGGGTACCACCACAAGATTTGCTCATAGGATATATCTAATTATTGACAATAAAGATGTTAAAAAATTAAGGACTTTTCTCAAACTCATATTTTCCATCTGTGTCACTTTAATCCCATGTGTCCATCTGGATGGTCCAGATGGACTCTGCAGTTCTCATCCTACCATCTTTGCTATAAATTGACTGAATTACTGAGGCTAATAATTAGATGAAGACAAATAAGGGGCTCTGGGAAATCACCTTGCGGGTATGATGACTGTGTTTGTGATCAGCTTTGATTTGTAACCTACAGCACACACTCTCCATTGAATTTGAGTAATTTCTCTTAAAAGGACTGTGGGGTGAAGTTATCCTATGACTCCTGGAAAAGTAGGAGATAGCTGGACCACAGGTATACTCACTATCCCTCTAAACACAATGAAACAAAATCTTAACTTTCTGCAGGGAGGAACTGACTAAAGGGAAGATCATGGTCTTCAGGGCTAAGCATGCCCTTCCATATCCCTGACAGACTTGGTGTGGATAAAATCTGAGATGGTCGTTGGACATGTTAATACATAAGGCACAAAAGAATTAGTAAATTAGCTGTCACTCAAAACTCTGTTTGTGGAGTTAACCTAAATTATAATGTCCTTCCTGCAAATGTCTGAACAATTGCTCATGTCCTCATGAACTGCATCACCTTTCTGTGAGGACAAGGGCAGGACCATTTCTAGGCTGTTTTTGTTGTCTTGCATGTGTGTGTAATGGGCCCATGTGAGTGTACCTGTGCACAATTTATGTGTGTATGTACATGAGAAGGAAGCTGGATAACCTCAGGTGTTATACTCAGGAATGTCATCCACCTGTTTTTGAGAAAGGGTCTTTGATGAACCTGGAGCTCACCAATTAGTTTAGTTACCCAGCAAACCCAGATAGCCTCCTGTCTCTGCCTCTCAAGTGCTAGAATTACAGTCATATGCCTAGCATTAGTCATCATGCCTAGCATTTTTGTGTATACTGGGGACTGAACTCATATCTTTATGCTTGAGGGCTAGCAATTGGTTGTCTCATGTCTGCAATGTGGCTGGTTCCTCCTCCTGATTCATGTTTCGTTATGATAGCCTTGAACAAGGAAAGGTTATTCCAGGTGCTTTTATCCAGAAGCAAAATCCTCTCCCAGACATCGTCAGCAGACTCACCTTAGGGCTTTTACAATTGGCCTGTGCCACACATGATTCATCTCAAATTAGGCATAGCAACACCAAGCTGAAATCACTTGCCCATATTGTAGTTTTGCAGAATAAACAAAGGGACCCTGGCAGTTACACGGCTGGTTTGTTGAAAGGCTTATAACCTGAACTCTACATTTTCCCCAGGCTTCTTTCTCATCCCATATGGCACTGTCATTTATAACATCCTTAGCTTAAATTTAGAAATGCCGTTGTGGTCAAGAACTGTCTGAATAGGTTAGGGGCTTAATGTCAGGACAACAAAGCCTAAGAGGAGATCAACCTGATTCTCAGTGCACAGAGCTTGGGGTACTGAAGAGCTCTGAAAGAGCAAGTTTGTCTTGTTCCTGAGGCCCCTTCTGTTAGAGGGAGGGCAGAGCCTTATGATGAATAGCATAGACACTATGGGGTGAAACTTTGTGTTCTCCTGGGATTCCTAAGGTCACCTCCTGGTCTCTAATGTCAATGTAGTTGCAAATATTATATGTCTGTCAACTTCCTGGGCCTATGAGTATGTAGAAGATCAGTAAAACATTGTGTTTATGTGTGTTTGAGAGGGTGTCAGGATATATGAAAGAAGTAGAATGAAGAAAGACCCATGTGGAGGCATCAACTTTCTCTGAACGAAAAATAGAAAATAGCAGGAATAGGAAAAGAAATTTGTTTCTCCCCTTCAGCTGGAATACCCTTCTTCTGTTCTCAAATATTAGAGCTCTATTCCTGGCTCATGAACTCTTATTCATGTTTGTGTTTTAATATATATGATAAACTTTTTCATCCTCTTGCCTCTGCTCTCTTGTACTATTGATAGATGTCAATTCCCCTCCTTTGTCTCTGCCATTGGCAAAAGAAAGCAGTTTCTCCAACCAAGAATGAGACCAGCTTGCAAAGTTTTTTGAGATGTTTTGGAGTGTAAACCCACTCTTCTTCTCCTGAAGGCCTTCAGGGCTTCTTTCCGAAGTGTATGAATTTTCAGACCATGTGATTCTGACTAGGATTCCAGTAGCAGATATATCTCCCACTGAGGGGAACTCGTGTCTAATCAGAGAACTGTTGGTTGCCCACAGAGACTATGTGCCACTATTGCACAAGTGTGTACTTTCTTTTTTTCTTTATTTATTGTCCATAATGAGTTACATTACTTAGTGAGCAAACAATGAGTTGTTATCCCGAATTCCTTGATCCCCCATCAAGCATCCCCAATAAGCTGAATATCCTCCTCCATGGGTCCTCTGGATCAGTCCCTGTGACAGGGGACCATGGATAGCCTAGTATTCAGCCAGGTTCTCCTGGCCCTAGTATGTTGTTACTGAGGGGTGCAATGCCTCTGGATAGTCTCCTCCACCACGGCTCTCACAATCTTTCAGCCCCCTCTTCCGCTCAGTTCCCTGAGTCATGGTGAATGAGTATTAAAGTTGCTTTAATGTTGTGAGTTTAGGGGTCTTTGTGTCAAAAATCATTGGTTTCTGTCTCACTGGCTTATCCTGTCTTGATTGAATGGCTGTGGCTGTGGGTACCTTGTTCATCTTATCATTCTCTACAGGGATCCATATGGATCCTACACGATATGACTGTGGTGGCACCTCTCTTGCCAGGATCTCAGCTATCAGCCTACAGTCGGTTGGTAGGGTTAGATGGGCCCAGCTCCCTTGCTGCATCCTGAAAAATACAAACACATTCTCCATCGGAGAGTGAGATCACTGTAGGTTAACAAATATACACAATTCTGGATTACCTAGATTCTATTTTTAGTAGCCTCCCCGTCAATTGCTCCCATAGTGCATCTTGTCTTGGGAGCCCAAGAGTACGGGATCTGGTGCCTATCGCCCTGCATCCCAAGTTCCAGACAAGGGCTCCCCCTCACTAAGTGGAAAATTTGGCCAAATTTGAAAGCTGTTGATGGTCTCCCCCTGGCCCAGGCTCCTCCAATGCACAAATGCTCCTTTCTTGGTTCGCTGTTCTCTTCCAGAAGGAGGTGTGGTCAGCCTACCCATGGCCACAGATTGTGTTTCATGTCAGTGGTCTCTGTTTACTCCAGCTGTCATTGATCAGTTTCCCCTGGCAGCCTGTGCAGTGCCTTCCAGTGCTACACTAACTGCCTTCTGGGGGCTGGATACCGTTCCGGATGTTGAAGGGTCTCTCGATGCTGATCGATGGCATTCTGTGGTTTCTTCAGCAACAGGGTTTTGCCTCAGTCCTGGGGAGGGCACTCAAGAGCTTTGAGAGAATTCTGTCTTCTTGTTGGAACCTCATGGGTCGCTTTGGTCAATAGCTCAGTGAGGGAAGTTCCTGGTTGGTACCAGGGGTTGTCAGACTGATCTAATTATTCACAGGCTTATACTCTCTCCCCTACCACATATGGCCCCTCTTGCCAGTAAACGCCCACTACTTTCTCAATAGGTTGCAGTATGCTCGTGAGGATTTTATGTTTTTGAACCTAATAAGTTTAGCCTCATGCTTATGCCAATCCCCTCCCCCCATTCCTTACCCCTCATTCATAACCTCTCACTTCTTTGTACTAGTCTGCATAGAGTTTGGGGTTATCCTGGTTAAGGACCACATATGAGGGAGAATATGGGGCATTCGATTCTCTGTTCTTTGGAGTGTTCACCTAGTAAGATCTGCTCGAAGTCAGACCATTTTTTCCTAAATTTCGGTATGTCATTTTTTTCTTTCAGCTGAGTAAAATTCCATTGTGTAAATATACCACAGTTTCGCTGTCCATTCCTCCATGGATGGGAATTTGGGTTGATTCTTGGCTATGATGAATTGAGCTGCTATAAATATAGTTGTACAAATGTTTCTGCGTCGAGATTTGTCACCTTATAGATAGATGCCTAGTAGAGGGATAGCTGGGTCCATTGGTAGTTCTACATCCATTCTGTTCAAGAGTCTCCACACTGCTTTCCATAGCGGTTGAACAAGTTTGCAATCCCACCAGCAGTGAATGAGGGTTCCTTTTTCCCCACATCATCACCAGCAACTATGATTGTTGGTTTTCTTTATGATTGCCATTCTGACCAGAGTAAGGTGGTATCTCATTGTGGTTTTGATTTGCATTTCCCTGATACTTAAGGATACTGAGCACTTTCTCAGGTGAGAAAAGGCCATTTGTGTTTCCTCCATTGTGAATTCTATGTTGAGATCAGTGCCCCATTTTGTGAGGGGGCAGTTTGCTTTTTTGTTATTAATTTTTTTGAGTTCTCTGTAGGCTCTGGAAATTAGGCCTCTGTCTGAGTTGTAGCTGGCGAAAATCATCTCCCAGTTTGAAGGGGGTCTATTGACTCTGAGAATGGTGTTTTTGTCTGTACAGAAGCTTTTGAGCCTGAAAAGGTCAAATTGGTTAAGTGACTGTTGCACTTCCTGGGCTACTGGAGATTTGCTCAGGAAGTAGTTCCCTACACCTATCTCATGTGGGGTTCCTCCTACTTTTTCTTCCAGGGTATTCAGGGTTACAGGACTTATATTAATGTCTTTGATCCATTTGGAGTTGATCTTTGTGCTTGGTGAAAGAGTGGGTCTGTTTTCATTTTTTTTACACTTGTTTATCCAGTTTGTCCAGCACTATTTGCTGAAGATGCAATCTTTGGCCCAGCATATATTTTTGGCACACTTGTTGAAGACTAAGAAGCTGAAGTTACTTGCATTAAAGGCTGGGTCTTCGATTATATTCCACTGGTCAGACTGTTTTTCTGCCCATACCATGCTGTTTTAGTTACTATGGCTTTGTAGTATGTTTTAAAGTGAGGTATGGTGATACCGCCTATGTAATTTTTTTTGCTCAGAATAGTTTAAGCTATTCGAGGTCTCTTACCCTTCCAAATAAATTTTTGAGATGATCATGTCGTGGTTGGGTTTGTTAATGTGGTGAATTATATTTATCGACTTACATATGTTGAACCATCCCTGAATCCTTGGGATGAAGCCAATTTGATCATGGCGAATTATAGTCTTGATGTGGGTTTCTATTCGGTTTGCTAGGACTTTGTTTAGGATTTTTGCATCCAAGTTCATCAGGGATATGGGTCTGTAGTTTTCTTTTCTTGTTACATCCTTGCCTGGTTTGGGAATTAGGGTAATGGTAGCTTCATAATAGGAGTTTGGGAGTCTACCCTCTTTTTCTATGCCCCTGACAAGCTTCAAAAAGAGGGATTTCAGTTCTATTATGAAGGTTTGGTAGAATTCGGCTGAGAAACCATCTGGATTTGGGCTTTTCCATTGGGGGAGGTTCTTGATTTCCGATTCAACCTCTATGATTGTTATTGGGTTGTTTAGGACCTTTATCTGCTCTGGCTGAGCTTTGGTAGATGGTAGGTATCCAGGAATGTATCCATTTTATCCAGGTTCTCTAATTTTGTGGAGTAGAGGTTCTGGAAATATGACCTGATGATACTTCCAATCTCTTTGGGATCTGTTGTGATCTCACCTTTGTCATTTTTTATTTTGTTAATTTGGGCCTTCTCTGTTTTTTGTTCAATTAAATTGGCCAGGGGTTTGTCAATCTTGTTGACTTTTTCAAAGAACCAACTCTTTGATTTGTCTATTTTTTCAATTGTTTTCTTTGTTTCTGAGTCATTAATCTCTGCTCTGATCTTAATTTTTTCCTTGCATCTGGAGCTCCTATGGTTGGATTTTTCCATCTGTTTTAATGACCTTAGGTGGGAGGATAGCTGATTGATTTGAGACCTCTCTGTCTAATCTGTGTCCTTGGGATGGAATGTTCTATAAATGTCTGTCATCCCAAGTTTGTCTATGGTGTTATTCAGCTGCTTAATTTCCCTGCTTGTCTTTTGTTTGGACAATCTGTCTATTGATAACAGTGGAATGTTAAAGTCTCCTACTATGGTGTTGTTGGCATCTATATCTGCTTTGCTTTGAGTAATTTATGCTTAATGAACTGAGGGGCCCTTGCATTTGGTGTATACATATTTACTACAGCGATGTCTTCTTGTTGTATCATTCTCTTGACGAGTAGGAGGTGGCCATCATCGTTGTTTTTTTTTATTGATTTTTGTTTGAAGTCTATTTTGTCAGATATTAGAGTAGTTACACCTGCTTTTTTATTATTCCCACATGCCTGGAAAATTGTATTCCACCATTTTACTCTCAGGAGGTTACTGTCTTTTGCAATAGGTGTGTTTCTTGAAGGCAGAAGATGGAAGGGTCCACTTTCCTGACCCAACCTGCGATCCTATGTCTTTTTATAAGAGAAGTTGAGTCCATTTACATTCAAAGTTATAACTGTGAGGTTTGCTTTAAACCCTGCCATGTTGGAGAGAATATGGAGGTTGGTATCTGAACTGTTGTTATCTCTTCAGTGTTACCTTGCTTGTTCTATGTCCTTTTCCTGAGGTCAGATGTTTGTCTCCTCTACATGTGATATCTCTTGAAATATCTTCTGAAGGCTTGGCTTTGTGTTCAAGTAATTGTAGAGCTGGTTAATTTCATGGAATGGTTTCATTTCTCCATCTATTTTGATGGATAATTTTGCTGGGTACAATATTCTAGATTGGAATCCGTATTTTTTTAGGCCTAGGATAGCTCTGTTCCATGCTATCCTGGCTTTTAAAGTTTCTCTGGAGAAGTTTGAAGTGATTATGATGTGTTTCCTTTATATGTGAGTTTCCTTTCTCTCATTGCTCTAGGACTCTCTCTTTATCCTCAATGTTTGTCATTGTAACTAAGATATGTCTTGGGGTGTTCCTCCTTTGGTCCAATTTGTTTGGGGTCCTCCATATCTGTTTTGGATGTACAGGACTATCTCTTGCCTAGTATGGAAAGTTTTCTTGAATAATTCTTTTGAAAATAATTTCTATGCCCTAGCTTGGTTTTCTTCTCCTTCTTGGATCCCCATGATCCTGAGATTAGGTCTTTTTATGGTATCCCACATTTCCCTTGAGTCTTGTTCACTTGCTCTTTTGAATTTTGTCAAGTTTCTGATTTCCCTCGAATTCTCCTCTGTTCTGTCTTCCATGTCCGAGGTTCTGTTTTCCCATTGATTAATCCTGTTGGTAAGAGATTCTAGGGATGCTCTTATTATTTCAATATGGTTTTTGTTTTCTGCAACTTCTTTTTGGGTTGCTTCTATCATCCTGTTTAGATGTGATTTCATTTCCAGGTTTGATTTCATTATTTCTTCCTGACAGTCATTCTTATATTTGCAGATGTCTTCGGTTAATTTGGTTCTCCTCTAATATATTAAGCCTGGTGGCAAAGCTAATGAGCTGACTTTGTACCCTTTCAATATGTTGTTCCATCTTTTCTTGCATGACTAACATTAAGTTCTCCTTAGGATCTGTGCCAGTATGATCGGGTTTTAGTGCTGTGTCATCCTGGGCCTGCCTCCACTCTCTCTCTTTAGTGGTATTGTTGTTGCCATTTGCCATGGTTTTCTCAGCTGGTATATTCTTGTGTTGAGGTCTGC